>CAWUFW010017970.1:0-240619 GCA_963921515.1 Calotriton arnoldi
TGTGTCCAAAAAAACACATTTTCCTCACATTTCTGTGGTGGAAAGTTCTGGAATCTGCGTGGATCCACAAAATTCCACCCACCCTGCGTTCCCCAAAGTCTTCCAAGAAAAATGGTACCTCACTTGTGTGGGCAGGCCTAGTGCCCGCGACAGGAAACGGCCCAAAACGCAACGTGGACACACCACATTTTCAAAGTGAAAACGGACCCTTTTTTTGCAAAGTGTCTAACTGTAGATTTTGAACCCTAGCTCTGCCGGCACCTGGGGGAAACCTAGCAAACCTATACATTTCTGAAAGCTAGACACCCAGGGGAATCGTGGATGGGGTGATTTGACTGGCTCTCACCAGGTTCTGTTACCCAGAATCCCATGCAAATCTAAAAATATGTTAAAAAAAACACATTTTCCTCACATTTCTGTGGTGGAAAGTTCTGGAATCTGTGTGGATCCACAAAATTCCACCCACCCCGCGTTCCCCAAACTCGTCCGAGAAAAATGGTACCTCACTTGTGTTGGTAGGCCTCGTGCCCGTGACAGTAAACGGCCCAAAACGCAACGTGGACACACCACATTTTCACAGTTAAAACGGACCCTTTTTCTGCAAAGTGCCTAGCTGTAGATTTTGAACCCTAGCTCTGCCGGCACCTAGGGAAACCTAGCAAACCTATACATTTTTAAAAACTAGACACCCAGGGGAATCCAGGATGGGGTGACTTGACTGGCTCTCTCCAGGTTTTGTTACCCAGAATCCCTTGCAAACCTACAAATTTGTCAAAAAAACCACATTTTCCTCACATTTCTGTGGTGGAAAGTTCTGGAATCTGCGTGGATCCACAAAATTCCACCCACCCCGCGTTTCCCAAAGTCTTCTGAGAAAAATGGTACTTCACTTGTGTGGGCAGGCCTAGTGCCCGCGACAGGAAACGGCCCAAAACGCAACGTGGACACACCACATTTTCACAGTGAAAACGGACCCTTTTTTTGCAAGTGTCTAGCTGTAGATTTTGAACCCTAGCTCTGCCGGCACCTAGGGAATCCTAGCAAACCTATACATTTTTAAAAACTAGACACCCGGGGGAATCCAGGATGGTGTGACTTAACTGGCTCTCACCAGGTTCTGTTACCCAGAATCCCTTGCAAACCTACAAATTTGTCCAAAAAAACACATTTTCCTCACATTTCTATGGTGGAAAGGTCTGGAATCTGCGTGGATCCACAAAATTCCACCCACTCCGCGTTCCCCAAAGTCTTCAGAGAAAATGGTACCTCACGTGTGTGGGTGGGCCTAGTGCCCGCAACAGGAAACGGCCGAAAACGCAACGTGGACACACCACATTTTCACAGTGAAAACGGACCCTTTTTTTACCAAGTGCCTAGCTGTAGATTTTGAACCCTAGCTCTGCCGGCACCTAGGGAAACCTAGCAAACCTATACATTTTTAAAATCTAGACACCCAGGGGAATCCAGGATGGGGTGACTTGGCTGGCTCTCACCAGGTACTGTTACCCAGAATCCCTTGCAAACCTAAACATTTGTCAAAAAAACACATTTTCCTCACATTTCTGTGGTGGAAAGTTCTGGAATCTGCATGGATCCACAAAATTCCACCCACCCCGCGTTCCCCAAAGTCTTCCAAGAAAAATGGTACCTTATTTCTGTGGGCAGGCCTAGTGCCCTCGACAAGAAACGGCCCAAAACGCAACGTGGACACACCACATTTTCACAGTGATAACGGAGCCTTTTTTTGCAAAGTGCCTAGCTGTAGATTTTGAACCCTAGCTGTGCCGGCACCTAGGGAAACCTAGAAAACCTATACATTTTTGAAAACTAGACACCCAGCGGAATCCAGTATGGGGTGACTTGACTGGCTCTCACCAGGTTCTGATACCCAGAATCCCTTGGAAACCTAAATATTTGTAAAAAAAAAACACATTTCCCTCACATTTCTGTGGTGGAAAGTTCTGGAATCTGCGTGGATCCACAAAATTCCACATACCCCGCGTTCCCCAAAGTCTTCCGAGAAAAATGGTACCTCACTTGTGTGGGGAGGCCTAGTGCCCGCGACAGGAAGCGGCTCAAAACGCAACGTGGACACACCACATTTTCACAGTGAAAATGGACCCTTTTTTTGCAAAGTGCCTAGCTGTAGATTTTGAACCCTAGCTCTGCCGGCACCTAGGGAAACCTAGCAAACCTATACATTTCTGAAAACTACACACCCAGGGAAATCCAGGATGGGGTGACTTGACTGGCTCTCACCAGGTTCTGTTACCCAGAATCCCTTGCAAACCTAAAAAATTGTTAAAAAACCCCACATTTTCCTCACATTTCTGTGGTGGAACGTTCTGGAATCTGTGTGGATCCACAAAATTCCACCCACCCCGCGTTCCCCAAAGTCTTCCGAGAAAAATGGTACCTCACTTGTGTGGGTAGGCCTAGTGCCCGCGACAGGAAACGGCCCAAAACGCAACGTGGACACACCACATTTTCACAGTGAAAACGGACCCTTTTTTTGCAAAGTGCCTAGCTGTAGATTTTGAACCCTAGCTATGCCGGCACCTAGGGAAACCTAGCAAACCTATACATTTTTGAAAAGTAGACACCCAGGGGAATCCAGGATGGATTGACTTGACTGGCTCTCACCAGGTTCTCTTATCCAGAATCCCTTGCAAACCTAAACATTTATCAAAATAACCACATTTTCCTCACATTTCTGTGGTGAAAAGTTCTGGAATCTGCGTGGATCCACAAATTTCCACCCACACTGCGTTCCCCAAAATCTTCAGAGAAAAATGGTACCTCACTTGTGTGGGTAGGCCTAGTGCCCGCGACAGGAAACGGGCCAAAACGCAACGTGGACACAGCACATTTTCACAGTGAAAACGGACTCTTTTTTTTGCAAAGTGCCTAGCTGTAGATATTGAACCCTAGCTCTGCCGGCACCTAGGGAAACCTAGAAAACCTATACATTTTTGAAAACTAGACACCCGGGGGAGTCCAGCGAGATATGGCTTGCTTGAGCCCCCAACGTTTTCCTACCTAGAATCCCCTGCAAACCTCAAATTTAGCTGAAAAACATCACTTTTTTCTCAAATTTCTGTGTGGGAAAGTTCTGGAATCTGCGTGGATCCACAAATTTCCTACCACCCAGCGTTCCCCCAGGTCTCCCGATAAAAATGGTACCTCACTCGCGTGGGTGGGTCAAGTACCCGCGACAGGCAAGGGCCCAAATCCTATTGAGGCGACATCAAAATTACCTATCTCAATACAACCTGGTTTTGCAAGGGGGGTCCCCTGGGTTTTTGGCCCCGGGCTCGGCGGCCATCTAGGGAAACCTACCAAACCCACACATTTCTGAAAACGAAACACCCGGGGGAGTCCAGCAAGGTATGACTTGTGTGCATCCCCCAACGTTTCCCTACCCAGAATCCCCTGCAAACCTCAAATTTTGCTGAAAAAATCACTTTTTTCACAAATGTCTGTGTGGAAAAGTTCTGGAATCTGCGTGGATCCACAAATTTCCTACCACTCAGCGTTCCCCCAGGTCTCCCGATAAAAATGGTACCTCACTTGCGTGGTTGGGTCAAGTACCCACGACAGGCAAGGGCCGAAAACCTATTGAGGCGACATCAAAATTACCTATCTCAAAACAACCTGGTTTTGCAAGGGGGGGTCCCCTGGGTTTTTGGCCCCGGGCTCGGCGGCCATCTAGGGAAACCTACCAAACCCACACATTTCTGAAAACTAGACACCCGGGGGAGTCCAGCAAGGTATGGCTTGCATGGATCCCCCAACGTTTCCCTACCCAGAATCCCCTCCAATCCTCAAATTTTGCTGAAAAAATCACTTTTTTCATACATTTTTGCGTGGGATCACCGTGCCGGCACAAACGTCCTACCACTTAGCGTTCCCCTTGTTCTCCCGGGTAAAATGACACCTCACTTGTGTGGGTGGGCCAAAGGCCTGTGACTGGGAAGAGCCCAAAACATAGGGATTAAGGGTATAGCACCGAGAATTCTAAGCGCTACATTTTTAGAAAAATTCAATTTTAGCCAATTCTGCTTTGGACACCCACACAAGTGAGGTATCATTTTGCTTGGGAGAACAAGGGGAACGGTGGGTGGTAGGACATTTGTGCCGGCACGGTGATCCCACGCAAAAATGTATGAAAAAAGTTATTTTTTCAGCTAAATTTGAGGTTTGCAGGGGATTCTAGTTTTCAGAAATGTGTGGGTTTGGTAGGTTTCCCTAGATGGCGGCGAGCCCGGGCCAAAAAACCAGGTGCCCCCCCAAACCAGGTAGTTTTGTTATAGGTAATTTTGAAGTCTCCACAGTACGATTTGGGCCATTTCCTGTTGCAGCCACTATGCCTACCCAGACAAGTGAGGTACCATTTTTATCGGGAGACCTGGAGGAACGATGGGTGGTAGGAAATTTGTGGATCCACGCAGATTCCAGAACTTTCCCACACAGAAATGTGTGAAAAATTTGATTTTTTCAGCAAAATTTGAGGGTTGCAGGGGATGTTGGGTAGGGAAACGTTGGGGGATCCACGCAAGCCATACCTTGCTGGACTCCCCCGGGTGTCTAGTTTTCAGAAATGTGTGGGTTTGGTAGGTTTCCCTGGATGGCCGCCGAGCCCGGGGCCAAAAACCCAGGGGAGCCCCCTTGCAAAACCAGGTTGTTTTGAGATAGGTAATTTTGATGTCGCCTCAATAGGTTTTGGGCCCTTGCCTGTCGCGGGTACTTGACCCACCCACGCGAGTGAGGTACCATTTTTATCGGGAGACCTGGGGGAATGCTGGGTGGTAGGAAATTTGTGGATCCACGCAGATTCCAGAACTTTTCCACACAGAAATTTGAGAAAAAAGTGATTTTTTCAGCTAAATTTGAGGTTTTCAGGGGATTCTGGGTAGAAAAACACTGGGGGCCCACGCAAGCCATACCTCGCTGGACTCCCCAGGTGTCTAGTTTTCAGAAATGTGTGGGTTTGGTAGGTTTCCCTAGATGGCCGCCGAGCCCGGGGCCAAAAACCCAGGGGACCCCCCTTGCAAAACCAGGTTGTTTTGAGATAGGTAATTTTGATGTCACCTCAATAGGTTTTGGGCCCTTGCCTGTCACGGGTACTTGACCCACCCACGCGAGTGAGGTACCATTTTTATCGGGAGAGCTGGGGGGGATGCTGGGTGGTAGGAAAATTGTGGTTTTTCTGACAACAGAATATTATGACACAGTAATGCAAGGAAAATGCGTGACTATAGTCACATTTTTAGGTTTGCATGGCATTGTGAGTAAAAAAACTTGTTGGGATCCATGAGAGGCACACCACCCAGCACTGCCCATTTTTTTTTTACTTTACAGAAATATCTAAAGTTGGTAAATTTTCCCTAGAGACAGACTACGCCTTAGCACAGAAAGACAGATGAGACAAATATGACTGCCTATCCATCTGTTCCTCAAGTACATACACATACTGGTTGGATTTGGCACGAGGGTGAGTGAAAGGTTCAAAATGTATATTTTATTAACAAGAGATTTCACAAAAAGGAAATGCACTGTTAATAATTAAAAGGTTAAAAACCTGAACCAATGACTCACAGCTCGTGAGCTGTAAAGCCACGACAAGGCACCAACCTCTTTACAGGCCATTCACACACCTTTCATACTTGACACACACTTTCACACCACCAGCTGCGGCCCCAGCACATTACAACACTCCCATCCACAGACAATGTGGAGACAATGTACACCCTGGCAGAGAGGGACAAAAAAGACAAATATTACTTCAAAATTAACAATTCCTTAAGTACTCACACATACTGGTTGGATTTGGCACAAGGGTGAGTGAAAGTTCAGAGCGTAAAATTCTATTAACAAGAGATTTCACAAAAGGAAATGCACTGTTAATATTTAAAAGGTTAAAAACCTGAACCAATGACTCACAGCTCGTGAGCTGTAAAGCCAAGGCAAGGCACCAACCTCTTTACAGGCCATTCACACACCTTTCATACATGACACACAAGACCATTCACACCACCAGCCGCGGGCCCAGCACATTACAACATTCACATCAACAGACAGCGCCATTCAAGGGCCCATCACTTTCATACGCCCACATGACTGACACAGCAATCACACCGGCTGGTGGTTGACATTGTGTCTGCAGTGACGTTTGACTAGCAGAGTGTATAATGACCAGCAGCAAGTCACTACTCACACACTGCCAGCCAAATGCCAGCCCACGCACACCGCCAGCCAAGCACCATCCCACCCACACTGCCAGCCAAGCGCCAGCCCACGCACACTGTCAGCCAAGCGCCAGCCCACGCACTCCACCAGCCAAGCGCCAGTCCACGCACACTGCCAGCCAAGCGCCAGTCCACGCACACCACCAGCCAAGCGCCAGTCCACACACACTGCCAGCCAAGCACCAGCCCATGCACACCACCAGCCAAATGCCAGTCCAAGCACACCGCCAGCCAAGTACCAGTCCACGCACACAGCCAGCCAAGCACCAGTCCACGCACACCGTCATTCATTTTTTTTTAACAAGAAAGAAAACACAAACCAATTGCAACTAGATACAAAACTATAACTACAAAAACAACAGCAGTAACTAAAGACATCATTCTATTGCCAAACGTGAAACTGAACAACAACTATATAAAACCATACACGCCAGGCAGTACACTATTAGACTCACGGTTGTTCCCAAAAACTCTTTTGAGTGTCATACAATCTGAAACATGTGGGCACACACAGCCCAGGATTAGAAGGACAATCGGCACAGTGCATACGACTCTCCTTCCGCATACCTCTTCGCAAGCAGACTCTACATCTCTTACAGGGATTGTTTTTTTTGGGTGTGGGAGGAATTAAATCAGGAAAGTGGCGATCTTTCAATCTAGCCACATCCTCCACCTCTAGGAACACTTGCCTGTTCCACTACAACAAGGCTGCCTATCACAGATTCCTGAAACTGAACAAAAGTCATCCTTGATGCTGGAGAACACTCCTTGAACACAACAAAAGCATTAAAAGTTGCCAAGTGGAAAAGATGGATAGCCAACTTCTTATACCAAATGTAAGCCTTACGAACAGCAGTGTAAGGTTTCAACCTCTGATCTACTCTATCGACACCACCCATGTGCTTATTGTAGTCTACAATCCACACAGGTTTGCGCACTTCAGCAACCTGACCCCAAACAGTCACAGGTGAAGTACTCTCATCATGGATGGTAGTCAGCATGTACACATCCCTCCTGTCCACACATTTCACAGCTAGCAGTTCCTCACTACGCAAGGCACTACAATGTCCCCTCTGAAGCTTTTTGCAAACAAGCTCTTTTGGGTAACCTTTACGGTTAGAGTGGATTGTGCAACGAGAAAAAGTGTCCACTTTGAACAATTCCTTAAACAATTGCACAGCAGTGTAGAAGTTATCAAGGTACAAATGGTGACCTCTGTTCAGCAGTCCTCTAGCAAGATCCCACACAATTTTCTCTGAAACTCCAAAAGTGGACGGACAACCAGGGGGGGTCAATAGTGGAATCCCTACCAGTGTACACCCGGAAATTATAGACATATCCTGTCCTACTCTCAGACAACATATACATCTTAATTCCATAACGTGCCCTCTTGCTAGGAATGTACTGCCTAAAAACCAAATGGCCCTTGAACAGGACCAAAGACTCATCAACAGCTATTTCTTTCCCTGGAGTATAGATCTCTGAAAATCGATCTACAAAGTGATCAAGAACAGGCCGAATCTTAAAAAGACGGTCACAGTCAGGGTGATCTTGTGGCAACGCCAAAGCATTATCAACAAAATGCAGCATCCGAAGCAAAAGTAAATACCAATCACGACTCATAATTGCAGGAAATATGGCCGTTGCCATCAAGGGACTGGTAGACCAATATGAAGCCATGGACGGCTTCCTTATCAAGCCCATCAAAAAAGTAAAACCCAAAAACTTCTTCATCTCATCCAGATTTGTGGGAGTCCACCGGGTAGCTCTAAAGCGGGGCCTAAGTCTGGCATTGTCGTCCCTCAAAAACTGTTCAGCATACAATTTAGTCTGCTCAACAATCTCAGCCAAAAATACATCATCCATGAACAACTGAAAAAACTGTTTAGGCAAAAAAAATTCACAATCCACTCTACACCCTGCATCACCACTAAAGGCAGGCAACACCGGCTGCACCATGTTTGGATCAACCCAGAGTCCAGCACTTCCAGTAGGAAGCCTTGCAGCCTCAGGCTGCAATCCTGATGTCTCTTACTGCACCATCGACACATCAGTGTCCTCCTCTAAAACAGGCACTTCATCTGCACTGAGAGTAGCTTCATCTGCACTGAGAGTAGCTTCATCATCAGATGATTCCTCGTGGACAGAAAACTCACTGCCAGAATCTTGCACTCCCTCCTCTCCCTCAGACGCACTGTCAGTCTCATAATCCTGCTCAGAGGAAGATTCAAAAAGCATACCAACCACCTGCTGAGCAGTAATTCTACGGCTAGCCATAATCCTTACTAATAAAGGTAACTTGTCAAACAAGTCAACAACAACAAACACTTTGTAAAATAAGCAATAAACAAAATGTGTCTTTATCACAAAGACCTATATACTCCAAAACTATACCACTCACTTGCCAGAAGCAGCTAGACTCACCACCACCTACTCTGCACAGACACAGTAAGGATCAACAATATCCCACTAAAAAAGAAAAAAGAAAATTACACATAAGACAATGCAAAACACATCGCAAAGAATTTCATGCTCAAAACACTAACTAAATATGCTGCCATTACGACACCACTTACAAAAAAATTCATTCATGCATGACAATAATACTCGTTTGGAGTAAACACAACAAAAATGTTTTTCTTACCAAATAAATGCAGCTACGCAAAACTGCAGAACAACCACTGCCGAAACCGCAAACAAGAATCAAAAGCTTTACACTAGAATAAAAAGGAGAAAAACACATTACAATCCCATATGCAAATAAAGCACCAGTCCACACACAATCCACCAGCCAAGCTAAGGGGTAGGTGGGCCTAAGAGTATAAATAAAATATTCACCCCCATAAAAGGGGAGCAACCCTTGCCCAAGAGGCCACTCCCCAACACCAAAATTTAAAAAACCCTGGTGTCTAGTGGCTTCTGCCCCCCTTGGGGTCAGATGGGCCTAAAAACGTACTGCTGATCTGCCACCCAAAGAGGGCAGAAATGGCCACAATCATCCTCCCATAAAGGGGAGCGACCCTTTTCCAAGGGGCCGCTCCCCAACATAAAAAAAAAAAATCCCTGGTGGCCTAGTGGCCATATAAAAAAAAAAATCAGCCGATCTGCCCCCCAGGGGGGCAGAAACGACCAAATTAATGCTCCCCAAAGGAGAGCGACCCTTGCCCAAGGGGCCACTCCCCACAAATAAACCCCTGGTGGTCTAGTGGTCCCGATTTTAAAAACAAAATGGCAAGATCTGCCCCCCTGGGGGGCAGACACAGCCAAAAACATTGTCCCCAAAGGGGAGCGACCCTTGCCCAAGGGGCCACTCCCCACAAATGAATCCCTGGCGGTCTAGTGGGCCACTTACAAAAAGAAAATGGCGAGTCAGACAGCCAAAAACATTGCCCCCAAAGCGGAGCGACCCTTGTCCAAGGGGCCACTCCCCACAAATGAATCCCCGGTGGTCTAGTGGGCAACTTACAAAAAAAAATGGCGAGATCTGCCCCCCCAGGGGGGCAGACAGCCAAAAACATTGCCCCCAAAGGGGAGCGACCCTTGCCCAAGGGGCCACTCCCCAAAAATGAGTGGGGTTAAAGAAGTTGATGATATCCTGTTGTTCCAGGACGACATATTGGTCATGGGGAAAACAAAGAAGGAACATGATGATAAATTGGTGCAAGTATTAGAAATACTTGAATCCAAGGGGCTTACTGCCGAACATAGCAAGTGTCAATTTGCTCGTTCTGAAGTAACCTACTTAGGTCACGTGATCACGGCAGAAGGAATCAAACCCAAAAAAGAGCTTTTGGATGCCATCCTCAACGCTCCTGAGCCCAAGAACAAGGATGAGCTACGCTCCTTCCTGGGTCTTGTCGAGTTCTACTCAAAATTTATAGAGAAATTTTCAGCAAAAACATACGACATGAGACAGCTACTCAAATCAAGAAACAAATTTGTGTGGTCTGATGCGTGCCAAAAGTCATTTTACATGTTGAAAAATTAGATGTGTACTGCTCCACCCCTACAAGGTTTCGATTCCTCCCTGCTCAACATTGTCACCACAGATGCCAGTGGTAGAGGTTTAGGCGCAGTGCTCACACAAAGAGATTCAAAGGGCACAGAATGCACCATCGCCTTTGCCTCTCGCTCACTGACACCTACAGAAGAAAAGTACTCTGTCATCGAGCGGGAGGCTTTGGCGTGTGTCTGGGGGTTGGAACATTTCAGACAGTTCATATGGGGCAATAAGGTAATTTTAAGAAGTGATCACAAACCACTCACCAAAGTTTTGACCACCAAAGGTCTTTACGCAGCATCTCCCCGGCTAGCTAGGATGTCTGTAAGGCTATTTGATTTTAACTATGAAGTTCAATATGTACCAGGTACTAAGAATGTTGTGGCGGATTTCTTGAGCTGCATGCCATTTTTGGTGCAAGAATCCAAGGAGGATTTAGATGAAAAATTCTGTGTTGCAAGCATACACGAGGAGACACATGGCATTTCACTAGAGGAGTGGTTGGAAGAACAAGGTAATGATGCAGTCCTGAGTAAGATTGTCTGTATGATTGAGAATGGTTGGCCTGAGAAAAGACTTGTTGCCAAAGAGCTTCTGGGAAGTGAAACATGACCTTTCAGTTGAAGATGGGTTCCTTTTGAGAAGTGGCAAAATTATTCCCCCCACCAAGCTCAGACACACAATACTCGAGATCTGCCATGAAGGACACTTGGGTATTGGCAAAACCAAAAGCAGGATTAGGAACCTTTACTGGTGGCCTGGTGTCAATCTCGCCATAGAAAAGGTTGTAAGAGACTGCCTGCAATGATGTAACTCTGACAAATCTCAAGTCTCTTTCAGGCCCCCCCTTCATCCCATCTCCAGTCCCAAAATGCCTTGGGAAAGAATTGGCATAGACATCATGGGACCTGTCAGGGATCAAGGGGAACAAGTATTCGCCATTGTACTAATTGATCATTTCTCCAAATGGCCCGAAATTGGATTGGTAAACAAGACTGATGCAACAGCATAGTGAAATTTCTTGATGAGGTTTTCATTAGGGAAGGTTTGCCCAAATGCATTGTCAGTGACAATGGCCCCCAGTTCACCTCAGAGTTGTTTAACTACTTAAATAGGAACAAAATTACCCACAAGACTACATCTGTATATCACCCTGCGGGAAATGGAGCTGTTGAACGCTTCAACAGGGTCATAAAGAGCATTATTCAACTAGCCAACAACAACAATTTAGTTTGGAAGAATGAAATTTACAAAACGTTATGGGCATACCGCATCACACAATGCAACAGCACTGGTCACAGCCCGTTTGAACTCATGAGAGGCAGAACTCCCATGTCAAGGGACAATGTGGGTTGGTTACCTGCCACCAAAAGAGTAGATTGGTCACCTGATCAAGTAAGACACCGTTTAGAAAAAACACAAGGGGAGTGAAAAGCCCATTGCGACAAGAAACACAGCTGCAAATCTGTACGATTGTGTGTGGGTGATGCCGTACGTGTTAAATTGAGCGGGTTTACAACCAAAGGACACAACAGGTTTTCAAAACCTCTCACTGTAAACAAGGTGTTTTGCAACTCAGCCCTATTGAGCTACGTTAGAGTGTGGCATTTCTCTAGGTTATCTGCATGCAAACCTGGTAGTCCCTCATTTCCTTATTCTCATGACACACAGGAACCCAATGACACCCATCATAGTCATGCTCCCTTAGCCTCAAAGGGAAGATTGTGGGATTTCTGTGATGATGATGATGATGTTGGTCATTCTCAAATCACTCAGCGAACTGCCACCAAGCATTCTGATGAGCGTTTATCAATCAATGATGGTTGCGTACCTCAAAGAACCAGAGTGGGATGACTTGCTGTTCCTCCAAGAAAACTCAATGATTTTGTATGTGATTAACCATGTCTTCTGACTTCATTTTGTTTCTGTAAAGAGGAAGATGCGTTGCGTTCTCTCTTTCCTTTTTGTCCCCTCTCTCCTCCCTTCTCCCCCCTGCCTCCTGTCATCAGCTGAGCGTTCTGGAATGTTGCCAGACGACAGCTGATGACCGCCCTGACCGGACGCTTCCCCCGGTTCTCCCCTCTGGCCTGTACATTCCTGTGTTGGTAGATTTCAATAAACTTCGTTTTCACCATTAACCTGGATTGTCATCTTTACAACTTTCTTCTGCAGCACTTATTTCCCATGTTTAAAAAAAAAAAGAAGTTTGCTGTATTTTGGCTAATTTCTGGGTCCCCTCCCGGGGAATCCACAAACCCTGGGTACTTTTAGAATCCTTAGGGTGTTGGAATAAAAAGTGGTGTGGATACCTTATGTGGACAGAAAGTTACAGGGGCCTAAGCACCAACTACCCCAAGTAGCCAAAAAAAGGCTTAGCACAGGGGTGGAAAGGCCCAGCAGCAAAGGGGCTAATTAAATGCAGCGGACGGGAGAGCATCGGCAGAGCAGCGTCTGAAGACAGTCTCAATGTACAGAAGTTTTGACTGAATATATAGTTAGTTCATGAGGTACATTAAACCAATTTCACATTCTGAGAGAGCATATGGGTCTGGGCCTAATCATAAATTATAAATACAACCATATAGTAACAGGGACACAGGTGCCTCTCTATCTCGGAGAGAGCTAGTTTGGGCCAGTGTGTATGTGTCCAGATGTCCGGCATAAGGAGTGCATGATCACTATGTGTCGTGTGCGTGCTGTGTCCTGATTGGCTGAGTGTTCCTAACTACATGTGGCATCTAATTTGTGGTATTTTGGGAACGTGAACTTTTGGCCTGTAGGAAGGTGGAATCTGACTATATGGTTGCCCCCACTTTTTTCCTGGTGTTTTGCTGGTTTATGACTTAGTTGGACTGGGATCCTGCTATTCAGGGCCCCAGTCTATCTGCTTCCTCTATAAAATGGTTTCCATGTACCTTAGGTACATCTTTGATTGGAATCTGGAGTGCCCTTATAAGTCCCTAGTATATGGTATACTATGTACCCAGGGCATAGGTACCTCAGAGGCCTACCAGGGGCTGCAGCATGTATTGTGCCACCCCTGGAAGGCCATCCAAAATGACACCGCAGGTCTGCTACTGCAGCCTGGGTAAGGTGGTGCATGCACCCCTTACAGTGGTATGGGCTACCTATATCACTACCATTGCACACACATATAAACCTATAAGTCACTCCTATGGCAGGCCTTACCAATCCTGAAGGCAGAGTGCTTTGTTTTTATGTGAGAGGGTGCCCCTGCATGAGCAGAGCCCCTCTGCAGCGTTCGGAGTCCCTCCTCTGATGCTGTTTGTGGTACAGCCTGACCATATACTCTTAAGTGCATTATATCCTCGCGGTACAATGCTAACTTTGGACTAGCTGCACCAAAACATGTCGTGTTTGGTGTCAAACATCTTGGAATACTACCCCCCCGCCAATACTGGCGGCGGGGGGTAGCATTCCACCCTTCTAGAGGGAGAGACATGTACACACCGGGCTACCCGGTAACTTCTTTCCAGAGCCCTGGCATCACAAAATGGATGCCGCTGCCACAGACACGGTCTGGCCTCCTGCTGCTGACTGAAACTCCGGCAGGGGAGGCCTGGACAATAGGTTTCCTGTCGAAGGGAGGTGTAACCACCTCCCAGACAGGATAGTGTGTATTGGGGCTGGGCGGGAGCACCCTCTGGTGCTTTGAAGTCCTGCACTGGGGGCACATTTGGTGTCCCTGTGCATATGCCAGTTCAAACCGGTTGCAGGGGCTACCTGCCCCTGCTCTGGCGTGAAACTGGACAAAGGGAATAGGTGTAACCACCCCTCTTCCCTGACCCTCCCATAGGTGGGTCCCCAGAGTATGTCCAACCCCCTAACTTAGTATAAGTATGGGACCCCAGTCCTTAGGACTTTAGATTTACCTGGACGAAACTCTGATACAGAATCCTGGACCTTCGACGCTCTACTTTAAGATTAGAGGACTGAAGAATCTCCCTTGGGGTCAAGGAGTGACTCCCCTGCTTGGCAGGCACCAAAGAAGCAATTGTCCGGTCTGCATTGCTGAAGCTCCCGCCAGACGCCGAAGTCTTTGCATCACCAGAGGTGGATTTTCAGACTTCCCCGAGGCTGCCCTGAGTCCGCAGCAAAGCTGAGGCCCGTAGCTGGCGTGGGTAACGTGGAACCGTGACCCCTGGATAATGACTACTTTTGAAAGTGCATCCTCTTCCTGGTCTCCCACGACGTTGTGCTTTGGGCTCCGAGCAGCCCCCGCCTCCAGCAGCGACTGCACCGAAGATCACTGGCCTCCACCCCACGAGTGTCCTGTGAGCCAGCTCCAAGTGCGTCCACTTGAGGCTCCTTTGCGGTCGCTAGTCCGTTGGCTAGTGGGCCCTCCCGAAGGCAACTCTTCTTCTGCTTGGGCTTTCCTGGTTGCTCCAGACGTGCCCTGACTTACCCTTGCTGGGTGAGTCCCCAGACCTTGCTGGTCTGCATCAACGTCCTCTCTTTGTTTCCACGTGACTTGCCGTTGCCAAGGCTTGTTGGGTCCAATCTGGTCGCCGATACCCCAGCAATCGACAGACGTCGTGGGACAGCTCGAATCCAGCTCCTGGTTGTCGTCGACACCTCCTGGACCTCGTGGCTGAAGAGTCAAGATGACCGTCAACCTACCTGAAGCACCCGACATCGGTGGGCATCTGCTCATCGCCTTCCTGGTCACTGGCTAGTGACCCAGACTCTGTCCCCTCTGCTTTCAGGTTCTTCAGATCTTCGATCCACCCTTGGATCCACCCGAACACTTTCGACTTGGTCGCCAGCAGAACTTTGCAGCAGATCGCCATTGAAAACGACGAAACCCGACCCCGAAAGACACCTATGCACCCGGCCTCCCTGGGTGAGGTAACTCGAGTACTCCGGTGCTCCCGTGGGTATAGACTCTAGAACAACCTAGTTCTAAAGGGGTTTGCTCCAAGTCCTCCTCTAAGTGTCCTTTTTCTTTAAAACTCCAACCGCGACATTCCCCATAGAAGTCAACGGCGGCTCGCGGCTGTGTTCTCACACTGCACGCGTCCCCGTGGGTCCCCTGTGTCACTACCTTGGGTGGTTCCTTGAGGGCCAAGCACTTCTACAGGCTCTAGGCCTTGTGTCTAGCTCAGTCGTGGTTCTTATACCATTTTATTGGTATATGGTTTGAGTACGCCCCTAGGGCTCAAACGTGTATTTGTGCTATTACTGTTGATAACTGACTTGTAACTTATGTACTTCAAACTCTAGCCTCATAAAGAGACTAGAGGGGTGTGTTTAAGACTAAATACATATATTTTAAATATATACCTGGTGTGGTCCTCTTTCATTTGGTCACTCAAGAGATTATAGACTGGTAAAACAAGCTGCTTTACATTCCTTCAAGACTTAGCCTGAAGGCTGCTCTCCATAGCTACCACTAGGATAGCTTTCAATAAAGGTTGTCTTTAACCTATCTCCAATAAGGGGTTGTTTGGACTGGTGCAAGGTGCCCACTATAATTAGTGGACAGCATATACCAGGCCAACTTCTCACATTGGTGTGCAGCGTGTGGGATTCCAGCTTGCTATTGTTTTACCAGATAATCTCAATTGAATTGATCAACTGAAAACCACTAAGGGTACCTTAGGTACATATAAATCAAGCTTAGGATACAGTAAGTTCTACTGAACTTAGAGTTGTGCGTTAAGGGATAGCGCACCCTTTCTACAACTCAAGAGAGTTTAGTAGGCCACACTAGAGTAGGTAGTGCATACACCACACCACACTAGTAATGTCTTTAGGGCCAGGAACCAGTGGGTCCCAGCCAGAAGCCAATGGGCTTCTTCCCTCCAAGTATGATAATCTCCCATTCTTGGAATTGAGAGCATTAAGCACTGCTAGGAAACTGAAGACAGGCAAAAGTGCCAACACCCAACGCCTCATAGAGGTACTCCTGCTAGATGATCTCAGAAGACTATCAGGGTCTGAATGGGTAGGCAGAGAGGGTGGGGCAGAAGATGAGGAAGGGGCCAGGGGTGAAATCACCCAGGACCCAACCTCTGAAACTGGGCAGGAAGGTGACAATGACCTTGACCTGGAAAATCCAGCTCCTCCTGTGGATGAGGAGGAGGATCAGAATGACCTCCCCTTTGTCCCCCCAGGAAGAATTGTGATTGTGCCCAGAAGGCCTAGATCTCCTTCTCAGGAGTCTAACCTCTCTGACACCTCAATAGGGACCTCTGTTTCCTCTCATAGGAGGGAATCCTCTCATGAAAGGAAAGAGAGACTGCTCAAGTATGGAGACGCTCAGTTGAGAATCAGAAGAGAGCAGTTGGCTATAGACAGGGAGTCCCTAGAGCTTGAAAGGCAAAGAAAAAATATGGGACTAGAGTCCCATGGTGGCAGCAATTTCCCCAGAGATAGGGAAAGGTCTTATGACCATAAAAACCTGAGCAAGATTGTCCCTCCCTACCAGAGTGGGGATGACATCCACAAATGGATAACTGCACTGGAGAGGGCCTGTAAAGTACAGAGGGTCCCTCAGGAGCAGTGGGCAGCAATCTTGTGGCTCTCCTTTGCAGACAAAGGTAGAGACAAGCTCCTCACTGTAAGAGAAGAGGATGCTGACAATTACAAAGTCTTGAAGAGTGCTCTGATTGATGGGTTTGGCCTAACCATTGAACAGTATAGGTTGAAGTTCAGAGATACCCAAAAGACTCAGACTCAAGACTGGGTTGACTTTGTTGATTGTTCTGCTAAGGCTCTGGAAGGTTGGATACATGGCAGCAAAGTGCATGACTTTATAGGATTGTACAATTTGATTATGAGGGAGCAGATCCTTAATAATTGTCAAAACCAGCTTTTACACCAGTACATGGTGGACTCTGATCTGACCTCTCCCCAAGAATTGGGAAAGAAGGCAGACAAATGGGTCAGAACCAGGGTAAGGCCTAAGAATCAGGGTGGTGACCAGAAGAAAGATTCTACCAAGTCCCAAGAGAAAGGTGGGGATAAATCTAAGGATAAGTCCACTACAGGGCCCCAAAAGTCCTCTTCTGGGGGTGGGTCCCAAACTCCTTCCTCTCCTGAAAAGAAACCCTATTGCCATGTCTGTAAAAAGCCTGGGCACTGGAAATCTGATCCCAGTTGTCCCAGGATTGGCAATAAAGAAAATGTTCCTCCAACAACTACTACCACCCCTCCTGGTACTACCAGTAGTAATCCTCCAGTTGGGAGTAGTGCACCCAAAAAGTTAGGTGCTTTTGCAAGAGGAACAGAGGTGGGCCCTAGTTTAGACAGGACCCCCTCAACAGACTCCTCTGACTCTGATGGTGGTATAGGATTTGCCACCTTTACCATGGGTCCCAATGCATTGGGCAGGTACAGACTGGAGCCAATAATTAATGGTCAGAACGCTGTGGCATTTAGGGACACAGGGGCTAGTGTCACCATGGTGGCAGGGAAACTAGTCCCCCCTCACCAGCTTTTACCTGAGTTTAAATACCAGGTAACCAACATTGATGGTGTCAGAACAGATCAGCCCATGTCCATAGTCAATCTCAGCTGGGAAGGGGTCACAGGCCCAAAAAGAGTGGCAGTGTCCCCAACCTTGCCTGTAGATTGCCTGATGGGCAATGATCTGGAAATTTCAGCCTGGGCTGAAGTTGAACACCAAACCCATCTGAGAATGCTGGGCGTCCCTGTAAAGGTTAATGGGGCTGTGATGGCCACAGCCCCAGCCCAGGGAAATTTTGGAGAGATGGAGCCTGGAAGAATGGCCCACTCTCCCCCAAATGAGAGCACAAGGGTTGAAGAAAAGTCTTCTTCCCTCCAGACAGTAGGTAAGGGTCAGCCTCCTCAGGGAACTGACCCTACCCCTAGTGAAGGAACTGCCCCAGAGGTAGTCAGGCCTGGCCTGGCCACACCCTGATGGCAGAGGACCCTTCCAAGGTGGTACCCAGTCTGGAGCAGGTAACCTGCCCTCTCTACCCTTCCTCAGTCATCCCAGGGCTGCAGAGGTCAGGGAGGTCAGTGGACCCCACAGGGCCCCCTGTCCAGAGGAACCCCCATCAGCAGATTAGGGGCACCCAGTCTAGTAGCCCTAGCCAGGTGAAAATTCCTCAACACACTGAGGGATCCCCCATACCTTTGTGTAGGGACCTCCCCCAGAAGGCCTCTGGTGGGCATGGGCAAACCTGGGACCAAAAGGTTCCAAACCTGCCATGGCCCTCCAGTGGTCCATCCAAAGGGACCCAACCCCCAACTGTAGGCAGCCAAAGGTTGACCCTTAGAGCAAAGTGCAACTCAGTCATGGAAAGACAGGCATACATGGTGACCAGTGATCTGAGGAAGCTGAGACCAACCTTCCTAGGGCCTCACTTCCCTACTCAGACACCTCACCAGCCTTGTACTTTACCAAAGCACACCACAGGTAGTAATTCCCCATGGTGGAGACCCTCTCATACCTATGGGTGAGGGATTACTTAATGGACCATAAGACAGGGGGCAACCATGCTAGTGCAGGTGCTTCCTTATATGGCCACTTAGTCAATAAAGGCTCAACTGGCCAAGGTTAGCCTTATCTCCTTTCGTTTGGGGGGGTTATGTAGGAAGGTGGAATCTGACTATATGGTTGCCCCCACTTTTTCCTGGTGTTTTGCTGGTTTATGACTTAGTTGGACTGGGATCCTGCTATTCAGGGCCCCAGTCTATCTGCTTCCTCTATAAATTGGTTTCCATGTACCTTAGGTACATCTTTGATTGGAATCTGGAGTGCCCTTATAAGTCCCTAGTATATGGTATACTATGTACCCGGGGCATAGGTACCTCAGAGGCCTACCAGGGGCTGCAGCATGTATTGTGCCACCCCTGGAAGGCCATCCAAAATGACACCACAGGTCTGCTACTGCAGCCTGGGTAAGGTGGTGCATGCACCCCTTACAGTGGTATGGGCTACCTATATCACTACCATTGCACACACATATAAACCTATAAGTCACTCCTATGGCAGGCCTTACCAATCCTGAAGGCAGAGTGCTTTGTTTTTATGTGAGAGGGTGCCCCTGCATGAGCAGAGCCCCTCTGCAGCGTTCGGAGTCCCTCCTCTGATGCTGTTTGTGGTACAGCCTGACCATATACTCTTAAGTGCATTATATCCTCGCGGTACAATGCTAACTTTGGACTGGCTGCACCAAAACATGTCGTGTTTGGTGTCAAACATCTTGGAATACTACCCCCCGCCAATCCTGGTGGCGGGGGTAGCATTCCACCCTTCTAGAGGAGAGACATGTACACACCGGGCTACCCGGTAACTTCTTTCCAGAGCCCTGGCATCACAAAATGGATGCCGCTGCCACAGACACGGGTCTGGCCTCCTGCTGCTGACTGAAACTCCAGCAGGGGAGGCCTGGACAATAGGTTTCCTGTCGAAGGGAGGTGTAACCACCTCCCCAGACAGGATAGTGTGTATTGGGGCTGGGCGGGAGCACCCTCTGGTGCTTTGAAGTCCTGCACTGGGAGCACATTTGGTGTCCCTGTGCATATGCCAGTTCAAACCGGTTGCAGGGGCTACCTGCCCTGCTCTGGCGTGAAACTGGACAAAGGGAATGGGTGTAACCACCCCTCTTCCCTGACCCTCCCATAGGTGGGTCCCCAGAGTATGTCCAACCCCTAACTTAGTATAAGTATGGGACCCCAGTCCTTAGGACTTTAGATTTACCTGTACGAAACTCTGATACAGAATCCTGGACCTTCGACGCTCTACTTTAAGATTAGAGGACTGAAGAATCTCCCTTGGGGTCAAGGAGTGACTCCCCTGCTTGGCAGGCACCGAAGAAGCAATTGTCCGGTCTGCATTGCTGAAGCTCCCGCCGGATGCCGAAGTCTTTGCATCACCAGAGGTGGATTTCCAGACTTCCCCGAGGCTGCCCTGAGTCCCCAGCAAAGCTGAGGCCCGTAGCTGTCGTGAGTAACGTGGAACCGTGACCCCTGGACACCAAGTAGTTTTGCAAGTGCATCCTCTTCCTGGTCTCCCACGAAGTTGTGCTTTGGGCTTCGAGTAGCCCCCGCCTCCAGTACCGATTGCACCAACGATCACTGGCCTCCACTCCACGAGTGTCCTGTGAGCCAGCTCCAAGTGCGTCCACTCGAGGCTCCTTCGCAGTCGCTAGTCCGTTGGCTAGTGGGCCCTCCCGAAGGCAACTCTTCTTCTGCTTGGGCTTTCCTGGTTGCTCCAGACGTGCCCTGGCTTACCCTCACTGGGTGAGTCCCCCAGACCTTGCTGGTCTGCATCAACGTCCTTTCTTTGTTTCCACGTGACCTGCCGTTGCCAAGGCTTGTTGGGTCCAATCTGGTCGTCGATACCCCAGCAATCGACAGACGTCATGGGACAGCTCGAATCCAGCTCCTGGTCATCGTTGACACCTCCTGGACCTCGTGGCTGAAGAGTCAAGATGACTGTCAACCTACCTGAAGCACCCGACATCGGTGGGCATCTGCTCATCGCCTTCCTGGTCACTGGCTAGTGACCCAGACTCTGTCCCCTCTGCTTTCAGATTCTTCAGATCTTCGATCCACCCTTGGATCCACCCGAACACTTTCGACTTGGTCGCCAGCAGCACTTTGCAGCAGATCGCCATTGAAAACGACGAAACCCGACCCCGAAAGACACCTATGCACCCGGCTTCCCTGGGTGAGGTAACTCGAGTACTCCGGTGCTACCGTGGGTATAGACTCTAGAACAACCTAGTTCTAAAGGGGTTTGCTCCAAGTCCTCCTCTAAGTGTCCTTTTTCTTTAAAACTCCAACCGCGACATTCCCCATAGAAGTCAACGGCGGCTCGCAGCTGTGTTCTCACACTGCACGCGTCCCCCGTGGGTCCCCTGTGTCACTACCTTGGGTGGTTCCTTGAGGGACAAGCACTTCTACAGGCTCTAGGCCTTGTGTCTAGCTCAGTCGTGGTTCTTATACCATTTTATTGGTATATGGTTTGGTACGCCCCTAGGGCTCAAACGTGTATTTGTGCTATTACTGTTGATAACTGACTTGTAACTTATGTACTTCAAACTCTAGCCTCATAAAGAGACTAGAGGGGTGTGTTTAAGACTAAATACATATATTTTAAATATATACCTGGTGTGGTCCTCTTTCATTTGGTCACTCAAGAGATTATAGACTGGTAAAACAAGCTGCTTTACATTCCTTCAAGACTTAGCCTGAAGGCTGCTCTCCATAGCTACCACTAGGATAGCTTTCAATAAAGGTTGTCTTTAACCTATCTCCAATAAGGGGTTGTTTGGACTGGTGCAAGGTGCCCACTATAATTAGTGGACAGCATATACCAGGCCAACTTCTCACATGGCCAAACGTGTTTTATTGGGGCCAATTATCCTAGGACCTATTTGTGGTGTAGCTGCCTATACGTGGGATCGATCAGTGTTTTCCCTGTTTGCGTGTTTGTCTTCGGGCTGATTGTAACCCCACCTGTGACCTATCAATCGGTAGGCCTGGGTTTGGGTTGAAGGGCCTGTCTGACCACGTATCTCTGACTTAGGGCTGATGAGAAGGTCATCTTGGGTGAATTTGACAGCAACGATATGAGCTCGTTGTGCATAGACATGGCGGTCATTTATATCATATTTACCGACATTCTCATTATTGTGCGTACAGTTGTAATAGCATACATCAACCCTGCTTTAACTATTTTTGACATTGTTATGCATGCATAGTTTATGGCGTACATTGACATTGCATTTACGGGTATTGCCTCCGTTGGGCCTGCACATTTCATGGTGTACAATGACATCTCATTCACTGATATTAACTGGTGAGAAACAAACAGAAAGAGACAGAATAAAGGTCAGCAACGAGTAGAAAGAGGCAAGATAAAGGTGAGAAACGAGCAGAAAGAAGCAGAATAAAGTTCAGGAACGAGCAGAAAGAAGCAAAATAAAGGTGAGAAATGAGTAGAAAGAGGCAGAATAAAGGTCAGAAATGAGCAGAAAAAGGCATAATAGAGGTCAGAAACGAGCAACAAGAGGCAAAAATAGAGGTTAGCAACAAGCAGAAAGACGCAAAATAAAGGTCAGAAGTGAGCAGAAAGACAAAATAAAGGACAGCAACGAGCAGAAAGAGGCAAATTAGAGGTCGGAAGTGAGCAGAAAGAGGCAAAATAAAGGTCAGAAACAAGGAGAAAAAGGCAAAATAAAGGATAGCAATGAGCAGAAAGAGGCAAGATTAAGGTCAGAAATGGCAGAAAGAGGCCAAATAGAGGTCACAAACATGCAGAAAGAGGCAAAATAGAGGTTAGATACGAGGAGAAAGAGGCAAAATAAAGGTCCGAAACTAACAAAAAGAGGCAAAAAAAAATGCCGGCAATGAGCAGAAAGAGGCAAAATAGAGATCAGAAACAAGCAGGAAGAGGCAAAATAAAGACCAGCAGCGAGCAGAGAGAGGCTAATAAAGATCAGAAGTGAGAAAAAGGCAGAAAATGAGCAGAGAACGAGCAGAACCCACTCAGGCACTCATGCACCCACTCACAGAATCACTCATACTCTCACCCACTCACAGACCTTCTCAGAGACTCATGCACTGACTCACAGACCCACTCACAGACTCACACACCCACTCACAGAGCTACTCAGACACTCATGCACTCACTCACAGACTGACTGACACACTCATGGAGGCACTCACAAACCCACTCAGACACTCATGCACTCACTCAGACACACACCCACTGAGACACTTATGTACTCACTCACTTGCTCTCATATGTTACAGGTTAGAGTTAGGAAATAACATTAAAAAAACCTTAGAAATTCACTGAAAAAATCAAAGGTTACAGGTACGTTATAGTTAATCTCAGAGTTCACTTGTACAAAACCATAGAAATTCAGCAGTTATAGTTACCTGAGCTAACTATAACTTACGCCCCGCTTATGACCTCACATATTACATCATTCATGACATGGTCAGTGACATCACTGATGACATCTCATATGACATCACTGATGACATCATCCACAGAACCACTCACGCCCCATAAACCTCGTTTGCCTAGTCCCACACGACCACTCGCATACCCATTCACAGACCCATACTAGTATTAACACACCCATTCACTCCTCCATAGAGGCACTCACCCACCCACTCACTCACCCATACAGCCACTCACAAGGCCATACACATATATATTACCTACTGGTGGTCGCCAGTTGGTAGTTATAGTTAGGACCTAGTTTCCATAGGATAAACCTTTTGTTAAGCCAATAACTTTGGCGCAGTTTGATGAATACTCACGAAATGTTCAAAACTAGTATGACAGTGAGTTCAGCTGCTTTTTTGAAAGTTTCGGCGTGATTCATCAAGCGGGGGCCGAGAAAAAGGGGGAGATTCAAAACGCTTTTCCCCCTTTCAATTTCCCTTAGAGATTTGGAACACGACTACAGCCCAAACCGCTGTATGGAAACACACCAAGTTTGGCAGAAAGGTAGCTTTTGGTCTAGAAAGAGCCCTTTTTCTTATTTGTTGTATATCCGTTCAGTAGTTTTTGAGATATTAAAGGGAAAACAAATGTGTATATCTAGGGACACAGACCCTCCACGGATCCAACAGTCCCTGTGCTGATATCTGATTGACTGCCAACCAGGAAGTGTTAGCAGCCATTTTGGGACCCAGACTCAGCTGAGTCCCAACAATAAAGTAAAAAGAAAAGGGGACAGGGTAGGAATACTGACCTCCTAGCCCTGGAGCTTGTTTCTCTTTCAGCCCCGGGTGGACCAGGTCCTGGGGGCATAATTAAATATTAAAAGGGGGAGGGGTGCATGCCCCCTCCCTCCTAAGACCAGTTGTGCCCTGGGGACCACCACCTCCCCTAGGCTTCGCCTACTAATAGGAGGTGGCCCACACAGACCACCCTCCTGGTTTTGAGATTCCCCCAGGGACTGCCACCTCCCTGGGGCACAGTACTTTTAAAAAGGTGGAGGGGGCCACCTCCCCGGTGCTGGCCCTTTGCACAGAGGGGGGCTGCACGGCCGCTCTCATGGAGGCGTTAATGGCCCTAGGGACCGCCACCCCCAGGGCCGGCTCCCTATCTCCTGAGGTGCCCACCCTCAGGAGATAGCAGTTTACTTTAGTTTGGCGAGAGCTTTGACAGCTCTGGCCAAGCGAGAGCAAACTGTCAGTCCGCTACCATTGGGCAGGAGCAGGAAAACTGCTCCCGCTTGCTGGGAGCAGCCTTTTCATCTGTTTTCCTACCTGCTGTCAAGAGGACAGGAAAACAGATGAAAGGATTGCTCCCGCACTCAGAGAACAGCATTTCTTGCTGATCCCTGCATGCAGGAGAGCAATGCCTGCTGCCCCTGGAGGCGGGGAGCCAGCAGGGACCATGGTGGCCTTAAGACTTCCCCCGCGTTCCCCACTGTATTGGGGGAAATGCACTATACATTTACCCAATGAGGTAGCACTTACTAATTAGCCAGTACAAAGTACTCCAGTTGGGTAGACATTTTGCGCCAAACTGTGAAGCCTTTTTGGATAAGTAAGCAGGTGAAAATCCATTCTGGTACTGATGCTCATTTCACAAAAATTATACCTCGACGGGAAGCACTTACAAATATAAACATAGCAGGTGCTCCAGTTGAAGCTCCACTTCTTTAAAGAACGAATCCTCCCAACTTCTTGAACTTAAGGAAGGGTATTTTCTCTGCATTTCCACCTTGTAAACGATTTGAAATACGTGAGGGTGGTAAATGCATCCTTGCTCAGGTGGAGCACAATCTCTTCTGTAGTGAGTGTGACAAGTGGGATCTTTCCTCCGGTCCTCTCCTGGTAAGAGTGGAGTCCATAGTTCGTCCTTTTAATTACTACAAGTATGCAAATGCGCAAAATGAACTTGAAGCTCCACCCATCTGACACCATCCCGTACATGTTAGTGGTATGCAATGGTCTTCCCGCCCTTTTCCAGCTTGATGGACAGCTTACCAAAAGGCCCCCCGAACATTTGTGTTGCAGAGGAATATGGTGTGGGGTTGGATGCCTTTGGTGGGGGGGTTGGCCACAGGTAGCTGCAGGTCAGGCCCAGCGGCCAACCCCTCCTGTGCATGACCGGATGCCTAAGGGGGTCTGCCGCAAGGCCATGTGTATCGTGGGGTTGGATGTATGCAGGAGGGTGGCAGCATGTGGGAGCGTTGGGCACAGGACCTGGCCGCATGCCAGGCCCTGCGTCCAACCCCTCGGTGCGTTAAAAACCATAGAAATTCACTGGAAAAAACAAAGGTTACAGGGACGTGGTAGTTAAGAATTAGCATTAAAAAAATCTTAGAAATTCACAGGAAAAAAAAGGTTACAGGGACGTTAGTTAGATTCAGAATTTACACGCACAAAACCATAGAAATTCAGCTGTTACAGTTAGAGTTATTTCAAGTAACTATAACTCGTGCTCTAAGGTAATGTCAGGCTCTGTGTTCCCTTGACTCTGACAAGAGGACAGAAGAACGGATTTCACCTCACGGGCCCGCCCTTCTGCTTTGTTTCCAGCCCCCCTATCCCACCAGTGATGTACTCTATGCAGCAGAAGGAGACGTAGGGTTTTCCTGTTTCGGGCCCTTTAAGACCCAGCGACCTGAGACTGACGAGCCCCCGGGAAGCCTGCAAACTCAAAGCCGGAAGAGGAAGAAGGAGGAAGGAGACGAGAAGAAGATTGTCCAGCGCCGTTGCTGAACGAAGGGCGACCGGACCAGAGAAGCGAAGACGGCGGACAGAATACCCTAGCGGAGGGGAACACCGGACGGAATTCGCAGCAGTCGGAATCCGACCGTGAGAGACGGACCCGAGAGCCAGCAGGCCAACAACCCCACGAGCCACCCAGCCGCGTTCCAGGAGGAGCGTGGCTTGCACAGGTGCATGCCTGAATCCTGGGGAGCGGGAGGTGGGTAGAAGAAAAGACCCGGTCTTTTCAAGGGGGGACTCCCTGAAATGCACTTTTGGGCCATGGTTGGCGCCCGCTTGTTTTCTTTTCTTTAATCCACGGGTGACGGTCTCTTCGGTAACACAGCCCTAAGGACTTGCATGACGGGTGTATAATTCCCCCCACCCCCGTTCCTGCATTTAAGTCTTGTGATAGCGCGTTGCACTGATACATTGTCTTTCTTTTTTTATATATATATCTGGTTTGGCCTTCCTGCCCTGGACGCCCATGGTGGAGACGATACTCGGAATGAGTCAGTGCTAATTCCCCAAGAAGAGGAGGACATTTACTTTATCGTTGTTACATTGGACTGTTGTTACTTTGGCAATAAAAGACTCTGAAGACACTAATTTGCCTTGCAGTTCCTTCAACCTTCCACAAGTGGTGGAGAATGCAGGCACCTGTCCATTGGTGAGCCAAAATGGACGCACTCATACACCATCTTGTGGACGGACAAAAGAAGCTTGAATGGGCCATCGAACGACAGATGACCCTGGCCCAGGCTGATCGGGACACGTTTAAGGACGTTATTAAGTCCCAGGTGGATGCTATTCAGAAAGTAGCTGAAGACCAGATACAGAGTACCTCACACCAACAGAGTACTCGTTCGGTTACCTCGATACATCCGAACATAGCTCTTCAGAAGTACATACCCAGATAGGACCCGGACACCCTTCTATTAAACTTTGAAAGGGCAGCCACAGTATCAGGATGGCATGTTGTAAAATGGCCGTTTTTCATGGCTCTCCTTCTGACAGGAGAAGCCCAAGCGGCCTGCCAGGTTGCTAACGCTGGGAGTACTACCCCTTATGAAGATATAAAAACTATCATTCTTGACCATCTGGGCATGGATGCGGAGTCCTACAGAGTCAGGTTCCGGAAGGAAAAAGGGGCCCCGGGTGACAACCCGAAGACGCTGTTCTTTAAATTAAAACTGGCCGCAGACAAGTGGCGGAAGCCAACAGAAAAAACAAAGGAAGAGATCATGGACCAGATCTATTCAGAGCAATACCTGGAGGCTTTACCTTTCCCAACTCAGAGGTGGTTACGGCAACACTCTCATCTCTCTATTGAGCAAGCAGTCGAGATGGCCACATCCTTTTCGAGCAGTAAAGGGAACAAGGAGACCCTGGAAGTCAGCGGGGACCAAGGGTAGATTTATGCTTCGTAGAACAAGGGTCCCACACAATTAGAATATTTAAAAGAGATATCACAATTTTATAATAAAAATCGGATTTAACAAATGTCTTGATACACAAATAAGCTATTTAATGAGTAGGTCAATAAAACGTAGAAATAGTAAACACGAAAAAATTAAGTGAGCCAAACGTGACAAGGCAGAGGGAAATCAGCCGATTTCCTTACCACAGGCAAGTGACTTTAAAAAGTGACTTTCCAGTATGTGAGAATATAGATAAACAAAAGTCACAGTTGGGGTTACATCTCATACTCCACAGTAGAATATAGATAATGGAATAGAGTTAAAGATGTATGTGTCGACGACGTTTCAATCCCGGAGAGGGTATCGGGATCTCATCAGGACTAACGGATAGATCAAGTGCCTGAAAAGTTGCCTGGATAAGTGTAGGGAAAGGGAAGGGGAAGAGAGAGGAAGAAGTAAAATGATTAAAACCTGTAAAATTAAGGTAAGAGGGGTAATAGGAGGAGGGGATGGTGTGTTAAGAAGTAAGGGGTAGTGGATGTGTAGAGGTATAAGGGAGATCAGGTAGAATGGAGGGAAGAGGGAAGGTCGGTATCAGAAGGGTTAGCTGAAGCGATGAGAGAGTGAGAGGTGATAGGCGATGTAGGAATAGAGAGACGGTGAGGAAGTATAGAGAAGGGAAGGTAACGAGTGATAAGACAGTCCAAGGGGTAAACCGGAGGGAAGGGGGACTAACCAAAAATGAAGCAAGGAAAGGAGCGCAGGAATATGGCCAGTGGGTACGGCTGATTATAGGTATAAGCATAAGGGCCACGGTATCCGGATCAGTGGCGACAGTTCTGAAAGAGAGAGAGATAACCAGAGTAAGGACAATTGACGCCGAGGGTAGGAAGAAGGGGGTGGACAGAAGGTAGCCAGAACCTTACCAATAAGGTCATGAATCAGCAGTAAGAAGACCACAGGTGCGGTCAACGTGCTCGAAGAGGCTGCGGCTCCCGGCCGGGTGCCTGCGATAATGCCGGGTTAAGGTCTGCGCTTGCCAAGCGCCAGCGAAGGATCAATGGTAAGGTACTGTCTGCCGTGAGCCAGAGTGGTCACCAGTGGTCAGCGTTCAACCGGAATTAGGGAGCAATTTGAGCGTACCGTCCGCCAGCTCAATGTCTGTGGGAAAGCCGGGAAAACAAATGATAAAGGGTGAACACGGGGGTCTGCGTTCGCCTGTATGAAGCCCAATTAAGCTAATGCCGACAACCAGACCGAAGCTCGGCCGAGCTTACCTGATGCGCGGTAGAGGGCGGAAGGCCGGAGGGTCCGGTCGGCGAGCCGCAATGCGGGAGTCCGATTAGTGTCGGTCGGCAGGGGAAGACAGAATGCGTCTAGGAAGGACCGGGAAATAACTCAGAGGTCTGAGGGCGATAGGGAATGACGTGATGAGTGCGCGCGAAGGGCCGGGCCAGATGCAAGTGCTAGAGCGGCGGCCATCTTGGAACAGAGTGATAGTCTGGGGATTGAGGTGAAGAAAGGACGGTAAGGGGTAAAGCCGGAGGGAGTGAAAGGTGCACGGGGCCTATATGGAAGTGTCAAGGTGGAATGGGAAAGGAAAACGAGGACCGAAGAAGAGGAAGGGGGAGAGACCGGGGAGGGATAGGGTCGAGGTGAATCGGGTTAGGGGTAAGATCAGAGAGGAAAGGAGCTAAAAGCAATGGGGAGGGAAATAAATAGGGTATGTTAGAGGAACTGGGTAAAGAAGGGGGGAGAGGCCAGAAGAGAAAGAAGTGATGGTGATTGTACAGAAGGCATACTGTACGTGTCTGGATTGTAGACCGGTGACAGAGAGGCAAGGCAAGGAATTGAGGGGAAATAAAGGAATGAGGGTGTTAATGAAAAGAGGAATTTTATGTTGCATCAGTGGTGAAAATAGAATTACAGTTAGTAGTGCAATACGTCAAAAGAATAATTGCGCACCGAGTGCTAGGAATCGTTACAACAAGTTCGACCAGTCCTCCAGGCGATTAAGTCCTGTGTGGAGACTGTCCGTTCGTATGATCCATTTTAACTCCTCCTTGTTGAGGATGCCTGTAATGTTCGTACTTCTTGGTGGTTGATGGATTACTGTGATTACTTGCCACCTTATTTGGTCTTCCGTGTGGTTAAGTGCAGCAAAGTGTTCAACAAGGGGTGCATTGGGTGTCCCACAACGTATACGGCTTCTGTGCTGGCAGATCCGGATCCTGATTTTTGTGTTGTTTGACCAACATAAATTAAGTTACAAGGGCAAAAAACTGCGTATATAACATTGACAGTATTACAGTTGGAGAAATTCGATAGAGTAACATCAATATTGGCATGCACAAACTTCTTAGTGTCATTCGTGAGGTGACAGACACTACAACCGCCACATTTGAAGTGCCCAAGTAAAGGTGGTAGGCCCCAAATCTGTCTGAGTGTGGTCTTATTGTTAGTAATGGGGAGGGCTGCCCTGACAAGGTGATCTCTTATACTTTTGTTTTTCTTGAGACGCGAATAATGGACGTTCCAAGTTCAGACTACCTGCATTGAGTATGGGCCAATGTTTGAGGATGCTTTTCCTGACTGAGTTGGAAATGGGGGAGAATGTAGTGTCAGACTAATTTGTCGCTGTTGTTTCTTTCTTTGGGGCTCAACAAGGTGTCTCTGGGACAATACCAAGCGCGTTTCAAGGCTGTTTTCACTAGTTTGCGTGGGTAGCCTCTGGTAGTCAATTTTTTAGATAAGACTTTTGCCTCCATAAAGTAGTCCTCCTTACGGTAGCAATTGCGGCGTAAACGAAGGAATTGGGAGTATGGGAGGGAATCGCGTAAAGCCCTAGGATGATTACTATTGTATGCCAACAATGTGTTTTTCTCAGTGGGTTTACGGTATAGGGTGGTGTAGAGTTTTCCATCGTGTACAATGATCAACAAATCAAGGAATGCAATCTCCTGTTTACTCATATTTATGGTAAAGTTAAGGCCATTGCAATGGGTGTTCAACCAATCTTTGAAGTCTAGCAAATTGATATCTGTGCCTTCCCAAATGAGGAAGATATCATCAATATATCGCTTCCATTCAAGAATGTTAGCTCTGAATGGATTGTGAGGGGATAGTATTCTTTGTGTCTCGAGCCAATCCATGTATAGTATGGCAAAATTTGGAGCGAAAACTGCGCCCATACTGGTACCCTTGACCTTTTGGTAAAAATTGCCATTAAATAGGAAAAAATTACGTGTAAGGCATATTTTCAGAAGGTGAAGTAGAAAGGAGGTGGGGACTGGGTGTGGTTGGGGTCTCTCGAATCCGGCATATGTCTTCGGAACTAATGTATTGTCTTCACTGCATGGAGAAGATCAATGCATCTCATTGCTTGCGACCAGGAAAGGTACTTTGTTCACCCGGGGCTGCACGGATCCTGTAGCTGGCCTGTGCTTCTACGAGGTTGGCCCAAACTTTGACTTTGTCCTGGTCCAGCCTGACCTAAAGTTATTTTTTAGCACTACTTGCTTCTAAGCTCTTGATTGCATTTATTCTTTTAAAATTCAATATCTCAACTTCTATACATTGGATTTTTGTTGTTTTGGTCTTGTTTTGTTTATAATATTATCTATTTTTATTAACCTGCGGGAAATCTTTTTGTGGTGTATTTATTGTGTTACTGTGTGTGTGTTGCACAAATACTTTACACATTGCCTCTTTAGTTTAGCCTGACTGCTCTGTGCCAAGCTACCAGATGGTGAGCACAGGTAAAAATTTAGTGTGTATCTTACCCTAACTAAAGTGGTGGTTCCTGCCTGGCCTGGGTGCATACCTCAGCCAACCAGGAACCCAATTTCTAACAGTGTCCTTGTAGGGAAGAGTGCTTCAGGGTTTGTTCTCTGATTGGTTGAAGTTTGGATTTATTAAAACAGTGTGAATTGGTTAACAACTCAATTGAATTCTTCATAGTTGTTAATGCTATGTACAGCACTGCTTGTTATAATTACCATGGGACTCCCACCATAACGATGGGGAAGATTCACATCAGTGGCATCACCTATGATTAGCTCATCGTTGCCGATAGCCTCTACAATGATACCAACGACGAGAATCCTCTCGACAACTGCACCGTCAACCAAGAAGATACTGAAGAAGATCTTGATGAAAAAACAATTGACAACGACACTGCCACCGATGGCCCTGTTGGCGAAATCCCTGTCGATGGCGATAATCTTGTCAACGCCGGCGAGAGCCCCGTCGACAACACTGCCATTGAAAATCTCGTCGATGGCGATACCAACGATGGCATCGTCGACGAAAACACCACTGACACCATTGATGCCATTATCAATCATTTCTGTAAGAGAAAAATCCCCTAAAGAACCAATAATGCCAGCTCATACATCACCAAGTGAGGTTTCGCCTTTCGCATCTGCACATCTGCTGATTGACGACGAATCAGAGGATAAAGGCCCCTTTGGGGGTAGTGCATAGTCCCTCTGAGATACATGTGAAGTGTCAGGAGGATGATGAAGACGAGGATTAATATTATGGGGAGCAATATTATACTCCAGGGGAACTACCTGAGCTATATGAGGAAGAGTACTCCGGTTATGGTTGACAGTGGCAGCAGAAATTGTCAGTACAAATGGCACTGACTTTGGTCAATAATCTTCAACACATGCTCCAAGATTATTATAAGAGGTTTCCAGATCCTGCTACAACTGCTCCTCCACCGCAAGCACCAAGACCAATGTGTTTACCACCAATCCATACACCGGTCATGCGCTCTCCATGTCTATTAACAGCACCAGTGACCCCATTACCCACACTGGCTAGTACATTGGCTGGACCACCGGCAGATGAGGCACCATCCACAGATGAGGACAGGTAAGAAAGTGAGATCAGGGACACTGATTCAATTCCCAATGATTGGGATGTCTATTTGATCCCAAAACCTTCCCCACCTGTGCCATCACCAATGGATTCCCCACCAAATGACATCGGTAGCTTCCACAACCTTATGGAAAAAGTAGCTAAAAGGTTCCAGCTCCCTTTAACAACAAAACAATTGGATTGCTTCCTCTACGATTTCAAAGAGCCCATGAAAAAATCAATCAGGGCCATCCATATTGTGGATTTTATATGGGAGGAAGGCATCAACACTCTGAAGATTCAAGTTACAGTGTCAGCATTGCTGCCTAGACTGGATAAAAAGTATAAAGCACCGGACGATTTACCGCCATGTTTTATTGTATAACAAAAAAACAAGGAACCCTGGAAGTCAGCGGGGACCAAGGGTGGCGTTGTGTTTAACAGAACAAAGGTCCCACACAAAAAGAATGTAAACTTAAAATTTCACAATTTCATGATAAAAATTGGAGAATTTTTATCATGAAATTGTGAAATTTTAAGTTTACATTCTTTTTGTGTGGGACCTTTGCCATGTTTTATTGGCCATCCCAAGATGGTTTCGGTTATGACGCAAGCGGCCCAGCATCGCTCAAAGCATCCATCCACCCCTATTACAAAACCACCAGATCGAGATGGGCGTAGGCTGGATAATATTGGGAAACGCTTCTCTACCATGGCAGCCACTATTCAGCTGAAATTATCGACTGTTTGATAGATATATCGCCAACTGGAATCAGACAACTGGCTGGTGCAGCTGTCCTCAGGAGTCAGGGATGGCTGAAGGCAGCATCTTTCAGGCCAGAAATACAGACCAAGATCCTAGATATGCCGCACGACGGTGAGGTATTATTTGGCAAGCATGTTGATGATGCTCTCCAAACCATAAAAACTGACATGGATATGGCTAAATATTTGGGAACACTACATATAATGAGACAGCCCTTTCTGGGAGCAGGTGTAAATCAGGCAGTGCCGTAAAGAAGACGTTGAGAGACCAAGGTAAGCTTGAAGTGGTCTTTATTCAGTCTCAGGTTACAGAGACCCCATCTGGCACCCAAACCTTGCAACTGTCAACTGACGAGTTGCCAGCATCCCTAGGCAACCCCCAGGTTCCACATTCCATGGTGATTACCTAGGAACCAGGAGCTGCACTCCAACATAGAATCAAGAAACATCACCTCCCCCTCAATAATAACAGAAAACAAAAGGAAAAAGAATAATAAACACAACCAAAGCAACCATCAGCAATCCTGTAAGAAAGACACAACATATTAGACATAATCATGCAATTTAACAGGATGCCTAACCACTCTACGAGGCCTGGAGGTCTCTTGTGAAGTGGAATCAAAGGTGGAATCTGTAAACTTAATCACATCAGTGGGGTGGCATCTGGCCACTCTGTTCAAGTTCCACACCCTGTGGTCACTGGTTTTGATAGCATTTTTGAAAACCTTTATCACCTTGAATGGTTTACTGAACTTCGAGTTCCCTTTACCCAAGCAAGGAGATTTGATCTTTACCCAATCACCCACAGACATTACGGTTTTCTTGACAGCACTTCGCTCATCAAACCTTCTCTTCTTTTTTTCCATGATCACTTTCTTTTCTTCAAACCTTCCGCACAACCAACATTACAGTCAACCAAGGATCTTTTGGCAAAGACCCACTAGGGGCAAACTTCAGTATTCGCCACCATTTTCTTGAACAAACGGAAAGGAGACAACCCTGTAGAAGAATGCGGGGTAAACCTGTACTCCCTTACTTTCTTTCTCATAGCTACCTCCCAGTCTGCTCCTGTCGCAATGGCCTGTTGCAGAGTCTCCTTCAAAACCTTTACAAACCTCTCGACCACACTATTGCTTTCAGGATGGTAGAGAGCTACCTTCTTGTGTTTGATTCCCCAGCTACACAAAAACTCCTCAACCACCCTTGAGGTAAATTGTACACCATTGTCCGAGAGCAACGATAACGGAAAACTCTCCCTCTCGAAGAGATCATCCAAAAAAATCAATGACCACCATAGACTCCACAGAGCTCACCACCTTAATCTCTGGCCACCGTGAGTACATATCCATGCAGCCTAGGACGTACCGATCTCGGGTTTTTAATTTAACTGGACCTAAAATATCAATGGCAATATCCGACCAAGCCTCTTTAGACTGCTCCCTCATCACCATAGGTTGCGTCCTACATTTTAAGATTTTATCACTGCACGCACACTCTGCACAATTCCTGACCTCCCTCTCAACACAGACGTCCATAGCAGGCCACCAATATGCTTCCCTAATCCTTTCTTTGGTTTTGACAATTCCCATATGGCTAGCATGAGCACTCTTCAACAACCGTTCCCATAGAGCACGAGGGGGAACCAACTTACTACCCCTCAAGAGGAGACCATCAACAACTGCCAGTTCCTCTTTGACTTGGCAAAAGCCCTTCAAATCCTGACAACAATCCTTCTTCTCATACCATCCTTCCAATATCATTGCCTCCACCTTTCGGAAAACTTCGTCCTTCGCTAAAAACTCTCACCATTCGGCTTCAGAAACAATACCATCATTCATCGGGCACACATCAACATCCTCCTCAAAATCTTCTCCACCAAACCGTTCCCCTTCTTCAGACACATCATCTTGCACGTCACCCAACCTAGACAAACAATCAGCAAGGGTGTTACTGGCCCCAGGAACATAGGAGACCACAAAGTCAAATTCTTGCAACGCTACCACCCACTTCCGTATGGGCTGGGAGACAAAATCAATCCCTTTCTTATAGAACACCTCCTTCAGCGGTTTATGATCCGTCAACACTACAAACTTACTTCCCCAAAGAAATTTCCGCAACTTACGAATGGCCCAATAGATGGCAAGAGCTTCCCTTTCCACAACGGAATAATTACACTCCGCACCCCTCAAGGGTCTAGACATAAACAAAATTGCTTTCTCTTCACCGCCAGACTTCTGGAGAAGCACAACACCTAATCCTTTAGAGCTGGCATCCGTCATCACTTAAGATTCTTTCTTTGAGTCAAAACTGCCTAGATCGTGTGCCTTGCTCGAACACCTTTTAAGATTCTGAAATTCATCATCACAAGCTTTAGACCACGCAAACTCACAACCCTTTTTCAGGAGATCCCTTAAATGCCCAGTCACCCCAGAAAAGTTGGGCACAAACTTGTGATAAAACTCTGTCATCCTCAAGAACTTCACAAGCTCATCCTTATTCTGAGGCACCCTAAGATTGCAAATGGTACTAATTAAAGAAGGCTTGGGCCTAATGCCGCTTGCTGACACCAAATGTCCCAAGTATTCAATCGCTGCCACGTCAAACTGACATTTTTCAGCTCTGAGGGTCAAACCAGCATCACACAGTTTTCTCAAGACCACTCTCAACCTTCTATTGTGCTCTTCAGAACTAACCCCAAACAGGTACGTCATCCAAATCCAACATCACTACACTTGTCGGCCTGGCTCCTGAATTCAATGAATTTGCAACCCTAAATATTCCTGCAGATTGCAGAGAGATTCTTGCAAACTTAAATAGAAGCGTTTCTGTTTGTGGTGTCAGGAAACTAACGTTCACCCTATCTCATCACCTAGGGAACAACTTCTCCCATATCTGCTTCAGTTGGCAAAGGGCCTAATTACGAGTACGCGCGGCGGCAGTCCGACCACCACCAAACTGCTGCAGTATTCAGAGTGTGGCAGTTGCACCGCTACGAGACTACCGGCTCCACTGGGAACAAGGATCCCGCTGAGCCAGCAGTCTGCAACCAGCATGAATATTACGAGTTGCCTATTCATTGCCACCGGTTAGCCCACCATGAAAAGAGTGGCAGAGAGGCAACTAACAGGGTCCCCTGCCGGATCTGGGCCTGGGGGGGCATGCGGGGGGCACTGTGCCCCCCTGTATTTGCCCCCCTCCTCCGTTCCTGATGTGCAGGAAGGTGCTGCACATGTTAGGAGCCCACCGCTGTGAGACCTTGATTCAACTCTGAATCCGGCGGGGAGGCTCACCATGGTTTTGGCGGTCCTCCTGCGGACGGAGCGATGGCAGTGGCGCAGGAGGACCGCCAAAGTCGTAATAAGGCCCAAAGTCTGGATTGGCCCACTCCTCCATTAAAATACACTTGGCAGCAATCTCACGATTGCAAAGATCGAGATAAATTACCTTCACTATGGTCTAGTAGGCCTTTTAGGGTATTTCCTCCTATAAAAAAAACCTCCTCCTACTTGGCACCTTAATATAGTGCTGGGGCAATTAATGAAGGCCCTGTTTGAGCCCGTTCACAAGACAGACTAAAAATATTTCACATGGAAAACAGCGCTGCTTACAGCACTTGCGTCAGCAAGAAGGGTCAGTGATATTCAAGCATTCACAATTAAAGAGCCGTTCCTGCAATTCAAACAAAATAGCATTGTGCGGAGAACCAATCCTAAGTTTATACTAAAGGTTCCTTCAAATTTCCATTTGAATGAACCCATAATACTGAGAACATTCTTTGCCAATCCCCAAACTATGGCAGAAAGATCTTTGCATACATTGGACATTAAAAGATGTGTCAAGTTCCACATACACAGGACTAGAAAATTCAGCAAGACGGATTAATTGTTCGTCGCTTATGGAAACCTACGAAAAGGATTCCCAGTTTCTAAACAAAGCATAGCCAGATGGATTGCAGCAGCAGCTATCCAGTTCTGTCACAAGCAGGCTGACATTGACAAGTAAAGTCAAGGCTCATTTTACAAAGCTGTCTCTACGACCGTAGCTCTCTGTGTCGGTGTGCCTATTCAGCAAATATGTTGAGCAACGACATGGTCCAGCAGGCCCACCTTCACAAAGCATTATTACATGGATTCCTCTGACAAGAGTGATGCGGCTGTGGGACAAGCAGTGTTGCGCAATGTATTTCAATAAGGTGAGCCATTTCTTAAGGTATTTCCCACAATCCGCTATATTCTGATTATGCTATTACTTGTAAGTGATTTTACTGCTAACTATTCTGATTCAAGCATGTGACTCTATGAAAGAGCCAATACTGGAGAAGAAAATAAGGTACCTGCAGCTGTATTTCTCCAGTATTGGTATCTTTCATAGATTCACATGTGACCCACCGTCCTCTCCATAGAGGCTCCCTCGTTATTATCTGTGTTCTTATAACCCACTTGTGCTAGAAAATCTGAGTGATTGAAGCCTATCTAGTGAGTGTTCTAGAGGCTTCTGTTGCCTGATTGTCTGGACTTTGGTTCTTACTAAATGATGAGGATAACCTATTGAAGTGAATGTTTTTTTAACACTAACTGCTATGCATGTCATTGACTTCTGCTTCCTATGGTACTGTGGGACTCCCAATTCGACGACGGTGAATGATTCACGCATGTGAATCTATGAAAGATATCAAAACTGCAGAACTACAGTTACACACCATCACAACTAGCATCTATCAAATTTGACACCAGCATTTATTTTTACCCAAAACCTCCCTGTAATTTACAGAAGTACATTAAGTTTCCCTAAATTTAACATTACAATCATCCAAATGTACCTAAAATGACATTAATAACTAAAAAATAAATCTCACTACAATGAAAGTCCCCATCATCTCTTTTGACAGAACTGTAAGTCTCTGGAAACAAGTTGCACATAAAGCACAAATATTAATGTATGCACTTGCAAGGGACTTGTCAGAATCACGTGGCCGGGCCTAAAATTCGAATTTTGCTTGAAGCAAAGGGGGTGGCCCTATGGTGAATACAGGTGCTTGGGAAATCAACCGACTGGGGGAGGTGAGAGCAGACTGGGAGGTGTCCGCGTTTAATTCCTAGCTCTTGTCATTATTCGAACATTTCTGGTGTGACAAGATTTTCAAAAAAACAAAACAGGATGTGGACACAAAATTAGGACTACAGGCAGAATAAAGATAGAATTAGGGCAGCTGTTAGGCAGCACTCTTTGGCATAGGCTACAGTAAGAGCGCGCAGTGAGATTTTATATTAATGGTTTTCTGCATACCCACGTCATACTTGGGTTTTGCGCAGTCTTTAAATGACAGGACTATCAATTGCCCATTGTAATAGTACTCAGGCTACATTCTGAAATTTAAACTAGTGACTTGCAGGTCATGCATGTAAGTAGTGATTACTAAACTGTTGTAACACAATATTGAAGAGGGCTCCTTAGACAAACATTTAAATTAAACAATCTATTTTATATTTGCATACTCTGCATTTATTTATAACTGTAGAATCTGATTATATGAACTAGGCGCAACTGGAACACTCTGTAGATGCATGGCCATGCCCAACGCACAATAAGATATTTATTAAGTGATTTTAAGGCTAGCCCTTACAGGTGGACCTAGGAAAAGAGAACATCGCCAATTAAGCTCAGAAAATTGATCTGACCTGCTGCAACATCCTGCCACGTGGGAAAGTGGCGCTGCAGGCTATGACTTAAACCCAGGTAAGGACAAAGGGGGTATTGATGGGGGAAAGAATTAGAAGTGAGAAGCCCTGTTGATCCCATATATTATGTTTTCTTGCCCTGAATGTGCCACATTGAAAGTGGGTACAGGAGAAACCGGTGCTGGCATGTTTGGCTCCTCTCTGTCTGTATTGTTGACTTCTTTAGGCTGGTCATGTGACTTCTGCTGGATTGTTGTGTCCTGGAATATGTGACTCCCATTGCCTTAAATTAATCTAGATAAAGTTAGACAATCGCACTCCCTTGTGTATTAAATAAAATAAAGTAATCCGTGTTTCGGTGCTGATGGGTTTCGTCTGCTGAGCACGAGACGGCCGCAGGAGAAAGTCCCTGATGAAGGGCCCAACCAGAAAAGCATTGGCAATGATCTAAAGATGATATTGTAAAATTGTAATGTGATCATAACATTACCATCATTAAATGCACAAGAAAAGACAAACAAATAAAGATAAGAAAATAAATGAATAATTCGAACTACTCTTGAAATTGAAATGTATTGAACTTTTATGGAACGAGTGCAGATTGGGGACATTTTTCACAGTTTGAGGAAAACGCATTGAATGATTGAATGTCTCATGCCCAGGAGACGAAACCCATCAACTCCCATTGCCTGCCATGTGCTTTTTAATTCTTGAATACAGCATTTAGCTGTTGACAGCTTTTCAGTCGAAAGACCTTGTGACAGGGAGTTGGGCATCAGTCTGAGACTCAAAAAGTTATATGATGGCTGCCAGGGAACAGATGGAAGACAGAGGAGTGTACAGTCTAGTGGAGAGGTTTCCAAGATGGTCCGAATGTTGAGTGGCGGATACTTCCGGTTCACCTGGAAAACAGAGACTGGAAGGATGAGTGATGGTGTGACAGCACTGGGGAAAGGAGGTGTTAGACTTGGCATCTTTGGCGTGTTTCCCCTGACTTTTTGCTTTCTGACCTCCCGGTTTTGACTCTGTTTTTGCTGGTGTAATGATTCTGCGCACTTTCCTCACTGCGGTCCAGTGGGAAAGTGCAAGTGCTCCTGTATAAAATGTGTTATGGATTGGTGTTTCCATGATTGGCCTATTTGGTTTATCTGTCAGTCCCTTGTAAAGTGCACTGCGAGTGCCAGGGCCTATAGACCAAATGCTGTTGGTGGGCTGCAGCACTGGATTGTGCCACCCACGCAAACAGCCCGTAAAATGTAACTCGGGCCTGCCAACGCAGAGCCTGTGCGCAGCCTGGGGCTGCCATGACGACTTGGCAAGTGCACACACTTGCAAGTCCCTAAACCTTGCCTTTGCTACATGTTAGTCACCCCTAAGGTAGGCCCAAGGTACCCCTGTGGGCAGGGTGCGTTGTATGCGAAAGGTAGGACATGCCCGGGTGTGTGCGGCATGTCCTGATAGTGAATTACAGCCTAGTTCGTTTTTCACTATTGCAAGGCTACCTGTTCCCCTAGGCCAGAACGGGCAGTTTTGATTATTACAGCTTATAATCCTAACTGACCCCGGGAACATGGTAGAAATTCGAGTTTAGTATGCCTGGACTCAGAATGATAAAATGCATCTTTTAGTGAAGTTGGTTTTAACATTCTGTGTTTGAAAATACCACTTTTAGAAAGTGGGTATTTTCTTGTCTAACCATCCAAGCCTGCCTCTGCGAGGTTGTGTATTCCTTGTCTGGAGTGTGAGTGACAGGGGCTGGGGGATGCCAGGAGACAGGGTGAGTCAGCACAGGGCTGAATAGCAAGATCTACATGTAGATGGGTGGGAGGGGTCGCACCTGGGCCCTGAATAGGACAGTGCCTTCCCTCCACAATGCTGGCTCCACCTCCTGTGGTGCGTCTGATGTCCCTGGCCTACTCACTGAAAGAAGGGATGGAGACTTGTCAACAAAGTGCTCCAGAACTGGTTTGGACTAGGCAAAGGCCTCTCTGCCTTCAGAGAACAAAGGAATTTGGGATATAAATATTGGGGCCCTGACCCCATGAATTTAGATCTCGCTGGAATCAAGGAACCTGCCAAGACGAAGAGCTGGAAGAGCTGCCAGGAGGAGTACTGCCCCTTTGCTGTGTTGTTGCTTTGTTGGGTTGGCCTGCAGTTGCTGCTTCTGTCTTGGGCAGTGAAAGGACTGGACTGAACTTTCTACAAACTTGTGCTGAGTATCTCCAAGGGCCTGGAACCGAGCTGGCCTCCTGTTAAGAAGTCTCAGGGACTACAAAGACTTCACAAGCCTCTGGGTACCGCTTCTGGAACGCTGTTTCAGTCGCCACAGAGGAAGGGAACTGCAACCGACTCCGTCAACCGAATCCATCCCTGGCCGGTGACCTGTTTGCACCGCAGACCGCATTGCCCCGCTTCGCATCGCAACCCTGGTCTCACCGTGGCGACGTCCGACGCCGCCAACATCGAGCCGCTGCTTGCACCGTGACCTGTGGGCACCGCAGTTCGCATCGCTTCACTGGGCCAGCCGGACCAGACCGACGCTGTCGCTGCAACTGGCTCAAGAGTCGAGACCGCACCGCATTTGGGGCACCGCTCGCACGTCTGCGACGCACCGCTCCGACTCGCACCGCTGTCCGACGCCAGCTCCCGCACTCCGGTTTGGTTGCCTTCATCGCAACCTGTCAGCACCGCATCGAGCATCGTCTCACCCTGCATCGCACGCCTTGGACTCACCGACTCCGTCTGCACGACGCTCATCGAGCCGCTGCCTGCACCGCATCGAGGGACACCGCACCTTGCATCGCTCCGTCTTGCACCGCAACCGCGACGAACGCCGACCGGCTCGTACACTCCGTACCAGCCACAACGAGAAAGGTACTGTAACCGAGTCTGTTCATGACTCTGCTGGCCCGTGTCGACGCGGTCGGCTGGAACTGTTAGACTCTGTGGTTTTCAGCATCACGGTAGGCTCGGACGGAGCTACCGACTCAGTACGAACTTTGCTTTTGTGCTATTCCTGCAAAGAAGAAGTTACCGTATCAAGCATTCATTCAGTAAAGTATAGTATTGTGGATTTTTGTCGTAATTGGTCTTGTCTTGAGTATATAAAATATTGGTTATTTTTCTAAAACTGGTGTGGTGTCCGTTTGTAGTGCTTACACTGTATTACTGTTGGTTATGTGCAAATGCTTTACACACTGCCTCTGAATTAAACCTGACTGCTCGTGCCAAGCTACCACGAGGGTGAGCAGGGGTTACTTCACGAGTGTAACAACCCTTACCCTGACTAGGAAGAAGGGTCCCTACTTGGACAAAGGTGCAAGCCCTTGCCAACTAGAGATCCCATTTCTAACATTGGTTGTCAGCGGTGAGGATAGGACTTGTGTTTGCACTTGACTTACAGTGATTGGTGTGCACTACTACCATATCGCAGACCATTACGTACCACATACTGGTTCTTTTTCTGTTGGCCTATTTTTGATCTTGCCAGTTTTCAACTCACGACTTTTGTCATGCCTGAATCAATTGCATCATCCGTTGCATCTCTGGAAGTTATCTTTGAGGAGGACAGGTTGGAATCCTACGCCGTAAAGGAGTTACGAGCGATTTGTAAAAACTTGAAAGTCCAAATTAAAGGCCTCACAAGGAAGGAGGAGCTACAGAAGGCGCTGAGGGCCTGGGTAGCAGCCAGACATGCCAATGGGCAGCCTGGTGATCTCAGTGAGGAGGTGGAGGAGCCTATTTCCAGGGTGGATGTGCTTTTGGGTAGGGGGGACCCGCCAGGTCAGGCAGCAGCAGTCTGTCCCCAGAGGAGCTGGAGGACAGGCGGGAGGCAAGGCAGTTTGAGCTGCAGAAACTCAGGCTGGAGAGTGAGCGGGAGGAGAAGAGATTGGCCATAGAGGAGAGGAAGATGCTCTTAGAGCATGAGAGAGAACTGAAGGAGCTAGAACTTAGGAGTAAGTCAGGCTCAGATGGTGGCAGCAATTCGTCCAGAAAGGCAGACAGGATTGTGCACATTCCCAAGAACGTAGGCAAGGAGTTCAAGAAGGGGGATGACATACAAAGGTGGTTTCAGGGTTATGAGGCAGCCATACACATGAATGGGGTCCCTGAGGAGAATTGGGGAGCAGGATTGTGGCCACTTTTCCCTGAAGAAGCAAGGGATGCTCTGATAGCTTTGGGTAAGGGGTATCACCTCACCTATGCTGACATGAAGGATGCCCTTCTCACGAAGTATGATCTTACTCCTGAAAAGTACAGGGATCAGTTCAGGTCCAGTAAGAAGTCTGATGCCAACACTTGGTTGGAATGTGTGGATGTGTTCTGCAGGTCTCTGGATGGTTGGGTGAAGGGCAGTAGCGTAACAGATTTTCAGGGGCTCTACAACTTGATTGCATGGGAGCACTTGTCTAGTCTATGTTTTGCAGATCTGCGCCAGCACCTAGTTGATAGTAAGCTAACTGACCCCAGGAAGCTTGCTATGGAAGCGGACCGCTGGGTGAGTACCAGGGTCCACAAGAAAGCGTTTGGGGGAGACTCAGCCAAAGGTGGGCAGGGTCCCCAGCAGAAAGGTGGGGGGACAAGGGTAAAGCACAGGAGTTCTCTAAAGGGCCCCAAACTAGTACCCAGGGTAAAGGTTCCCAGCCCCCGGTGATAAGAAGAAAGGGGTCTCTACAGGGAAGCCTGTTGAGACCGGCCCCGCAAGTGTTATGCATGTGACCAGGTAGGTCACTTTAAGGGGGACCCCAAGTGCCCGAAGGGGACACAGCCACCCACCGGTGGACAATCCAAAGTGTTGGCTAGTGTAGCGCTTGGGGAGGAGGGGTGCCCACAGGAGGGTGGGGATCCCGCAGAAATGACCCTTGTCTCACTAGGGGACAGTGAGATGGTCCCAGGAAACCAGGTGCCCCCTAACACAAAGAAATATAGCACCTGGGTGACCATTAATGGGAACAGGGTAGAGGCTCTCAGAGATACTGGAGCCAGTGTGACCTCAGTCCGGTGTCACCTGGTGTCTGAGAAGCAAGTAGTCCCGGGGCATTCCACCAAGTAGTTGCTGTAGACAACTCAGAGCGCCAATGTATGGTGGCGCAGGTTCCCTTTGAATGGGGGGGTCTCAGGTCCCTTGAGGGTGGTTGTGAGCCCTACCATGCCTGTAGATTGTCTGCTAGGAAACGACCTGGAGCAGTCCTCATGGAAGGAGGTTGAGCTCAGGTCTCACTTGGAGATGCTTGGGTTGCCAGAGTGGGCATGCGTGTCTACTCGGTCAATGGCAGCCAGAAAGGGTGATCAAGAGGACTTGGAGCCTGAAACAGTGGCCCAAGTCCCTGCCAAGAGAAAGGGCAGGGGCGCGGGAAACCGGCCCCGAAGTTCCCACGGACCGGGAGGGCGGACCTCGAGGGGGCGCCCGGTGCCTACAGGGGAGCAGGTAGCCGAACTGGGAGACATCTCTGAGCTGACCCATTGGCAGCAAGAAGGGGGTCCCACCAGGAGGAGTTCTGCAGGGAGCAGAACGAGTGCCCTACTCTGGAGGGTCTGCGGCGGCAGGCTGCAGACCAGGCAGCTGGTAATCAGTCCGGGTCACATCTGATCTACTGGGAGAGTGGTCTCCTATACAGTGAGCCTAAGGTTGCTGACCCTGGGTCAGCCCGTGTGCTGGTGGTACCCCAGCGCTTCAGGACCTTCCTACTGGGTCTGGCTCATGACGTGCCTTTGGCAGGACATTTGGGGCAGGAGAAGACCTTTGACAGGCTTGTCACCCACTTCTTTTGGCCCCAAATGCGAAGGCAGTCAGATGCACACTGTAGGTCTTGCCAAACTTGCCAGGCAAGTGGTAAGAGTGGGAGGAAGGTCAAAGCTCCTCTCCAACCTTTTCCTGTTGTTGGTACACCCTTTGAAAGGGTAGGGATGGATATTGTGGGGCCACTGGATCCCAAGACAGCCATGGGCAACAGGTACATCCTGGTCTTGGTGGACCATGCCACCCGGTACCCGGAGGCAATCCCTCTCAGGACAACGACAGGCGCCAGTGGTGGGCCGGGCGTTAATGGGGATCTTTTCCCGTGTGGGATTCCCCAGAGAGGTGGTTTCTGATAGGGGGACCAATTTCATATCGAAGTATATGACATCCCTGTGGAAGGAGTGTGGTGTAACCTACAAGTTCACCACTCCTTACCACCCACAAGGAAACGGTCTGGTGGAGAGATTCAACCAGACCTTGAAAGGCATGATCAAGGGTCTAACAGAACCCATGAGGCGTAAGTGGGACGTCCTCTTGCCATGCCTACTCTTTGCGTACAGGGAGGTGCCTCAGAAGTCTCTTTGGTACAGCCCCTTTGAGCTCCTGTATGGCCACCCTGTCAGAGGACCTCTGAGTTTGGTAAAGGAAGGCTGGGAGGCAGCTCCCAGGAAAACTCCCAGGATGTATTTAGCTACATGCTGACCTTTAGAAACCAAACTGCCCGCTTCAGGAAACTCGCTCAGGCGAACCTAGAAGCAAGCCAGGAAGAAATGAAGAGATGGTATGACCAGAATGCCACTCTGGTCGAATTTCAACCTGGGCAGAAAGTGTGGGTCATGGCCCCAGTGGCACCTTGTGCCTTGCAGGACAAGTGGACTGGGCCATATGAGGTAAAGGAGCGCAAAAGTGACGTCACCTACCTGGTGGATTTGCAGGCTCCAAGGAACCCTTTGAGGGTCCTTCACGTGAACCGCCTCAAGCCCCACTTCGAGAGGTCCGAAGTGAGTATGCTCTTGGCGACAGATGATGGGGTGGAAGAGGAGAGTGAGCCTCTCCCTGACCTCCTGTCTACCAAGGAGCATGATGGGTCAGTAGAGGGTGTGATCCTCTCCCCTACTCTGACTCAGGAGCAGCAGGGGACTGTCGCCAGTTGTTGGGACAGTTCGCCCCACTGTTCTCTCTGACCCCGGTGTTACTCACTGGTGTACCCATGACGTGGACACCGGTGACAGCCATCCTGTGAAGCACAAGATTTACAGGTTGACTGACCGGGTCAGAGCCAGCATCAAGGAGGAGGTCTCTAAGATGTTGGCGTTAGGGGTGATTGAGCCCTCCCACAGTCCTTGGGCCAGCCCAGTGGTCTTGGTCCCAAGGCTGCGGCGCCCGGGGCCACTCCAGAACTCCGGTTTTGTGTGGACTACCGTGGGCTCAATGCCGTCACCAGGACTGACGCGCACCCCATCCCCAGAGCTGATGAGCTCATTGATCGGTTGGGAGCTGCCCGGTTCCTCAGCACGTTTGATTTAACGTCTGGGTACTGGCAGATTGCCTTAACCGATGGGGCCAAGGAGAGATCAGCATTTTCAACCCCAGAAGGTCATTACCAATTCCGGGTGATGCCCTTTGGGTTGAAGAATGCCCCTGCCACCTTTCAGAGGTTGGTCAATCAGGTGTTGGCTGGGCTGGAGGATTTCAGTGCCGCCTACCTGGATGACATTGCTGTGTTCAGTTCCAGCTGGGAAGAACATTTACAGCACCTTGAGAAAGTGTTGAGGGCTCTGCAAGGTGCAGGCCTCACGATCCAAGGCCAGTAAGTGCCAGATCGGGCAGGGTTCTGTGGTGTACTTGGGACACCAGGTAGGAAGCGGCCAGGTGGCGCCCCTACAACCCAAGATTGACACCATTCTGGCTTGGGAGCCCCCAAGACCCAGACAGAGGTGAGAGCCTTCCTAGGTCTCACCGGTTATTATAGGAGATTTGTTAAGGGCTATGGCACCATCGTTGCCCCCTTAACAGAGCTGACCTCTAAGAGGCAGCCCAGGAAAGTGATCTGGACTGAGTCCTGCCAGAAAGCTTTTGATGCCCTGAAGGCAGCCATGTGCACGGCGCCCGTGCTCAAGGCACCTGACTTCTCCAAGGAATTCGTCATGCAGACTGACGCTTCAGAGCATGGTGTGGGAGCGGTGCTCTCACAGCTGAACGAAGAGGGCCTGGATCAGCCTGTAGTCTTCCTTAGCAGGAGACTACTTCCCAGGGAACAGAGGTGGAGTGCCATAGAAAGGGAAGCTTTTGCTGTGGTCTGGGCGCTGAAGAAGTTGAGACCATACCTGTTTGGGACTCACTTCCGGGTTCAGACAGACCACAGGCCCCTCAGATGGTTGATGCAGATGAGGGTGAGAATCCAAAACTGCTGAGGTGGTCCATCTCCCTACAGGGAATGGACTTTACGGTGGAGCACCGTCCTGGTACAGAACACGCCAACGCAGATGGTCTGTCCAGGTTCTTCCGCCTTAGTGAAGAGAACTCCAATGGGGTTGGGTAGTTCTCCCTACTTTCAGCTGGAGGGGACATGTGTTAGACTTGGCATCTTTTGGCGTGTGTCCCCTGACTTTTGCTTTCTGACCTCCCGGTTTTGACTCTGTTTTTGCTGGTGTAATGATTCTGCGCACTTTCCTCACTGCGGTCCAGTGGGAAAGTGCAGAGTGCTCCTGTATAAAATGTGTTATGGATTGGTGTTTCCATGATTGGCCTATTTGGTTTATCTGTCAGTCCCTTGTAAAGTGCACTGCGAGTGCCAGGGCCTATAGACCAAATGCTGTTGGTGGGCTGCAGCACTGGATTGTGCCACCCACGCAAACAGCCCGTAAAATGTAACTCGGGCCTGCCAACGCAGAGCCTGTGCGCAGCCTGGGGCTGCCATGACGACTTGGCAAGTGCACACACTTGCAAGTCCCTAAACCTTCCCTTTGCTACATGTTAGTCACCCTAAGGTAGGCCCAAGGTACCCCTGTGGGCAGGGGTGCGTTGTACGCGAAAGGTAGGACATGCCCGGGTGTGTGCGGCATGTCCTGATAGTGAATTACAGCCTAGTTCGTTTTCACTATTGCAAGGCTACCTGTTCCCCCTAGGCCAGAACGGGCAGTTTTGATTATTACAGCTTATAATCCTAACTGACCCGGGAACATGGTAGAAATTCGAGTTTAGTATGCCTGGACTCAGAATGATAAAATGCATCTTTTAGTGAAGTTGGTTTTAACATTCTGTGTTTGAAAATACCACTTTTAGAAAGTGGGTATTTTCTTGTCTAACCATCCAAGCCTGCCTCTGCGAGGTTGTGTATTCCTTGTCTGGAGTGTGAGTGACAGGGGCTGGGGGATGCCAGGAGACAGGGTGAGTCAGCACAGGGCTGAATAGCAAGATCTACATGTAGATGGGTGGGAGGGGTCGCACCTGGGCCCTGAATAGGACAGTGCCTTCCCTCCACAATGCTGGCTCCACCTCCTGTGGTGCGTCTGATGTCCCTGGCCTACTCACTGAAAGAAGGGACGGAGACTTGTCAACAAAGTGCTCCAGAACTGGTTTGGACTAGGCAAAGGCCTCTCTGCCTTCAGAGAACAAAGGAATTTGGGATATAAATATTGGGGCCCTGACCCCATGAATTTAGATCTCGCTGGAATCAAGGAACCTGCCAAGACAAAGAGCTGGAAGAGCTGCCAGGAGGAGTACTGCCCCTTTGCTGTGTTGTTGCTTTGTTGGGTTGGCCTGCAGTTGCTGCTTCTGTCTTGGGCAGTGAAAGGACTGGACTGAACTTTCTACAAACTTGTGCTGAGTATCTCCAAGGCAAAAACAACAGTTGATGGACAGAATGCAGAACAATGTCATACATTCACCCCAGTACAGAGATCTGGGCCTAAATCCATCGTTTTTTTGCTCACCATGCCATTCCAGTTTGAACCCAGCCATATGCAAATCAGTCTTGACCCTGTGCCTCATGGGAACAGTCCAGCCCGAACTGCCAAGCCAGGTTCTCCCTGGACTGGAAACAAGCATCCTAGGACCGGTTTCGGGGTTTCACCCCTCTTCAGCCAGGATAGCTTGATTCCAGTGGCATGGAGAGCACGGGACCCACGTCTGGGCATACCCGTCCCACTCGGGGTGACAAATGCAAAAACAACAGTTGATGGACAGAATGCAGAACAATGTCATACATTCACCCCAGTACAGAGATCTGGGCCTAAATCCATCGTTTTTTGCTCACCATGCCATTCCAGTTTGAACCCAGCCATATGCAAATCAGTCTTGACCCTGTGTGAACTGGGGTGGTGGAGTGAGCTAAAGAATGATGATGGATTAAACCCAGATCAGTTGACTGGGGGTGAGTGTTTGATTGGCTCAAACGTTCCGTCCATCATCCCCTTTTGTATCGGAGTATCTCCAAGGGCCTGGAACCGAGCTGGCCTCCTGTTAAGAAGTCTCAGGGACTACAAAGACTTCACAAGCCTCTGGGTACCGCTTCTGGAACGCTGTTTCAGTCGCCACAGAGGAAGGGAACTGCAACTGACTCCGTCAACCGAATCCATCCCTGGCCGGTGACCTGTTTGCACCGCAGACCGCATCGCCCCGCTTCGCATCGCAACCCTGGTCTCACCGTGGGCGACGTCCGACGCCGCCAACATCGAGCCGCTGCTTGCACCGTGACCTGTGGGCACCGCAGTTCGCATCGCATCGCTTAACTGGGCCAGCCGGACCAGACCGACGCTGTCGCTGCAACTGGCTCAAGAGTCGAGACCGCACCGCATTTGGGGCACCGCTCGCACGTCTGCGACGCTACCGCTCCGACTCGCACCGCTGTCCGAGCGCCAGCTCCCGCACTCCGGCTTGGTCGCCTGCATCGCAACCTGTCAACACCGCATCGAGCATCATCTCACCCTGCATCGCACGCCTTGGACTCACCGACTCCGTCTGCACGACGCTCATCGAGCCGCTGCCTGCACCGCATCGAGGGACACCGCACCTTGCATCGCTCCGTCTTGCACCGCAACCGCGACGAACGCCCGACCGGCTCGTACACTCCCGTACCAGCCACAACGAGAAAGGTACTGTAACCGAGTCTGTTCATGACTCTGCTGGCCCGTGTCGACGCGGTCGGCTGGAACTGTTAGACTCTGGTTTTCAGCATCACGGTAGGCTCGGACGGAGCTACCGACTTCATCGAACTTTGCTTTTGTGCTATTCCTGCAAAGAAGAAGTTACCGTATCAAGCATTCATTCGTAAAGTATAGTATTGTGGATTTTTGTCATAATTGGTCTTGTCTTGAGTATATAAAATATTGGTTATTTTTCTAAAACTGGTGTGGTGTCCGTTTGTAGTGCTTACACTGTATTACTGTTGGTTATGTGCAAATGCTTTACACACTGCCTCTGAATTAAGCCTGACAGCTCGTGCCAAGCTACCACGAGGGTGAGCAGGGGTTACTTCACGAGTGTAACAACCCTTACCCTGACTAGGAAGAAGGGTCCCTACTTGGACAAAGGTGCAAGCCCTTGCCAACTAGAGATCCCATTTCTAACAGGAGGTCAGAAAAGTGAAGGAGGGAAACCCGGAAATAGCAAAGGGCGGAATAGCGGAGTTGTCGGTAAAGGATGGAACAATGGGAAAACCTCAGGAAGAAGGCGCGACAGTGAGACCAGGATTTTAAAAGGTGGAAGCAGACGAGAAAAGCAAGACAGGAGTATCGGAGTATCCTGGGATCTTTGGGCAGAACTAGAGTAGAGACATCGCACAGACCCAAAAGAAGATGGTTTCAATATCGTACCATCGTACATACCCAGCTACTTGAGTGTAGAAGGAGCTGTGTTCCCCACTGCCAAAATCTAGAAGCTGGACTGTGGCCACAGGCAAGTGGCACAATCATTCATACGAAATTGGTGTAATTGGTGGCTGTAAGAAATTCGATTCTTATTTTGAGTGGGCGACTGCCCACCTCAAGAAGTAATCACAGCTCTGATCTGAAAGAAACAGTTAAATGTAGGTTCCTAGATTCCTTACCTCAGATTTACCCCCAGGCGTCAGACTGGATCCAGAAAGTTTTTTCGTCAGCAGTACCTCTGCGTGTCGGAAGGTGGCATCGGTTGGCTCCGCGTCCGTCGGTGGCATCGTGGTTGCCGGGATGACGTCGCTGTAGCTACTTAGACGCCGCCCTCGCGCGCTGATGTCAGTTCTTTCTTTTTCCGCGCCAGCCAGCGCAGATCCGGAGAGAGCGGTACCTCCAGTCACTTTTTGACTGAACTTTTTGAGCGACTTTTGTCTGTCTTTTTGAGTCCTAACGACTCCTGGTGCACGTAGGGATGCCCGGCTTCAAGGCTTGCGGTTCCTGTTCCCGACTGATGTCGGTGAAGGATCCGCACCGCGTGTGCCTCTTTTGCCTGGAGCGCGACCACGGCCCCAAGTCGTGCTCCGACTGCCGGTCCATGGCTCCGAAGGCTTTGTGGGAGTGGTCCCGAAAGCTTCTTGAGCGTCGGCAGTCGGCTCCGCGCCGTTAGAGGTCCCGGTCGCGAGGGAGGTCGAGGGACCGGTCGCGGAGCCATCACCACTCGTCCTCTAAGTCTTCGCACTCGGAGTCAGGTAAGTCGAAGCACAAGAAAAAGTCAAAGAAGCATCGCCGCTCTTCGACTTCTCCCCGTCGGCTGACGCGACGAGGGTTGCGGGCGGTGCCCCTCTCGCGGCTCCGCGTACGAAGCGAGAAGGGCCGACTCTGAGTTTCCCCTCCCTTCCCAGCTTCGTCAATTTTACGAGGTGATGCATGCCATCTTTGGGCAGCCCGAACCCGCCTGCACGCCGTCGAGCCCCGCGGACTCGGTTGGGGGTCCTAGGCCTTCTCCGCCGGCGGCTCCGGCGCCGCAGGGCCCCCATGGATCCAGGCCTGGATCCGGATCGGCGCCGGTTGACCTCATTACGCCTCCACGGGTGCCGCTTCCTCCAGCACCGCACCCGCATTCGACGCCGGTCGTGCCCCCGGCCGGCGTCGACCCCGGCCTCCATCCTGATGTGGACACGGAGCTGGACCGGCGTCGTCCGATGCCGTATCCGACGCTGAGTGAGGTTTTTGTGTCCCTGTCCACTCCTGGGGTCCCTTTCAGGCCAGATTGGCACCCAGAGGATGAGGAGGAGGACTGGGAGGGGTCAGGTGACCCTCTGACGGACCAGTTGGAGTATGATCCGGACTGGAGGGAGGACCTAGGGGATGCCAGTGGTCTTGATACCTCCCTGACCTTGGCATGTTGTCTCCTCCTACCGTGGCTACGCAGGAGGGAGCGTCATACGCAGTGGTGTTGCGTAGGGTGGCTGAGGCTCTCCACCTCGAGCTCCCTACAGTGGCGGTCAGGACTAACCTCCTGACGGAGGTGCTTCAACTGCAAGCGAGCTCTTCGGAGCCCCTGCTGCCGTTCAATGAAGCCTTCACCGACATCCTTTTGGGCACCTGGTCCAGGCCCAACACGGGGGCTCCCGTTTATAGGATGATTGCCCGACGCCACCGCCCAGCCCCGGGCGACCCCACTTTCCTCTCCCAACACCCCACCCCTGAAAGCTTGGTGGTCCAAGCCTCTACTTCCAAGGTCGCATTCCCTACCGCTCCACCAGATAGGGAATCCAAGAAGCTGGATCATCTTGGGAAGAAGATTTTTTCTTCCGCCAGCTTGGGGCTGCAGTCGGTAAACACCGCATGTTTATTGGGCCGTTATTCCCACTCTGTGTGGGACACGGTTGCGCAAGGGCTGCCTCAGTGTCCGGAGGAGGCCCGGACAGTGCTCTCCCAGGCTGTTGCCGCCGGGAGGGATGCAGCAAGTTTACCATCCGTTGTGGGCTGGATACTGCTGACTCTCTAGGCAGGACGATTTCCACGCCGGTAGCCCTTCAACGCTACGCCTGGATGAGATCGACTGGCTTTTCTGGGGATGTCCAGGACACCCTTATGGACATGCCTTTTGATGGCCGTCGCCTTTTTGGCGACAAAGCAGACAACGCTCTAGAGTGTTTCAAGGACTCACGGGCTACAGCCAAGTCCTTGGGCCTCTCCAGCTGCCCTGCGCAGTCTGCTTTTCGCCCCTTTTGTGGCTATGGAATTGCGTCGATCATGTCCATGCTCTGAAAGCCTGTTAATATACGACCAAAATTGCTTGGAGTCATCAAAGTGAAGACGTGCAGTCATTCAGAGTCTTGTTGTTTCCTTTTATGATCCCATACATTTTTTCTGTGTGTTTTCCTTGCTAATAGTAGGTTTTGATGTGTTTCGTTTTTTCCCTCTCGCTTGTGGTTGCTTAAGGCTGTTATAAGTAGCCTCTTGCTTTGCGCTACTTTTTTGCACCGAGGTTGGAGTTGGCAGCAAGGCCTTTCTCTAGATGTTGGGGGGTGCCTTCCTTGTTTACCTATTAGGAGATGATATACCTTAGTCGACAGTTTAATCCAATTCTCAGGGATATTGCCGCTTGAAAATTCTTTGGCTGTTTTCGGCCAGTTGCTTTTCCACCTACTTAGGACTGATGTATCTATTTTATTCCACTTTAGTCTCCTCGGTAAAACATGGATTTCTTCCCCATTAGTATGGCCCACAAGGACAGTGGGCTGGTGCCAAATCGCTTGGAGGGTAATAGCTATGGCCAGAGGGAGATGATCGCTGCTCTGGATGAGAGGCTTTTGGAATTCCGACACCTGTCCATACAAAAGATTGCACACAAAGATATAATCGATCGTTAATTTGATCTTCCCCCGCGGATCTATAATCATGGCTGCTGCCGGCTGCTGACTCCTTTATATTGATTTTAATCTATACGTGTTTAAAAATGAGTTCATTACCATTCCTGCCCTGTCCGTGGGCAGTGCTTCATCTGGTGCCCTTCCAAGATTTTGGGTGTTGAAATCCCCAGACATTATGATCCCACTGTTTGGCTGGGTGCTTAGTAGTTCTTCCAGCTTATCCACTAGTGCCCTCATGTCGCTATGTCTGGGAGACTTTTTGCTGTTAAAGTAGATGTTCAAGAGTACAATCTTTATTGGACGACCATTCTATTTCATGCCTTGCAATAAAGCCGCTTGGGCCATATCCGTTTTGAGTAGGGGTTTTATTTTTATGTTACTACTGATACGCGTGTATATCGATAAGCCCCCCGAAGGTCTTCCGAATATATTGAATTTTTTTGCTGGCTGCTGAAATTCCATGAACCCAGGTATCACCTCTGGGGCAAGCAGCCAAGTTTCTTGAAGGCATAACAGGTCCCCAGACTGTAGAAATTCGAATGATTCCTTGTTATTTAGTGTGGTTTTAGCCCATAAACGTTCCAGGAGATTACTTTCAGGGGTCTGCTCGATTCGTTGTTAGGATGGCCATTTCCTGTTGTGCTAGGAACACGTTCGCCTTATTTGTCTGGAGTTAGGCGAAAAGTGTATTTTTAAGTTGGAAAATGTTGTGGATACGAGCAACGTAGTTTATCCCTTTTAAGATAGACTTCCGTGGGCTCTGTACTGATCTAGGGTGAAATCCACTTTTTAGCATGAATGGGTATTTCTCCTCTTTAGGGATATGAACATTAATACCCCAGTTTGCAAATCGGTCTCTCTCTTTCATGATTCTTTGTGGAGTGGAACCATTATTCCATTTTAGTATGGTTGATTCTCTTGATGTATTATTGCCCAGCGTTTTAAATTGAACTTGGATGAGATCCTCTGTCACGATAGAGGAGAGCTCTGGGATGTGTTTTAGGATTTGTAAGATGTTGGATCTATTTAAAATGTCTGAAGTTCCCCGTGAGATATATTCTGGTGTAAAGATTGTGATGGTATTCTCCGCATTCCTAAGCTCTTGGGGCATTTGACTAGTAACAGAGGAATGTGTTGCCCGGCTTTGTGCAGATATTGCCATTGCTTCCGAGTCGTTGTTAACATCATGAGAACCCCAAGGCTCATTATTGTTCAGTGAAGTGGTTGCTATCGTTCCTCCCTCTGGAGCCTCGTGCCAAGTTTCCCGCTGACTTTCCTGATGCTGCTCCTCAGGGTGGCTATCTATGGTAATTGTTTGCGAGGTCATTTTTAATTCTTGCTGTGGTTGTTCGGCTGTAATTTTAGCCCTTCTTTCCTCGGTGGTCGGGGTTATGATTAATTTGGCTGTGATTTTAGCCGGTCTTTTCTCGACAGTCGAGGTTATGATTAATTTAGGTTCAAGTTTGTTTTTGTCTGGCTTTCCTTTTGGAAGATCGGAAAAAATTTCTGTGGTCCCTGGTTCCTTTGTGTTAGAGCCTTTTTGGCATTTATTTTTTGACGCTGAGTGTCAGAGGGTTCTCTCGGGCCCGACAATAAATCTGTTTTGTATTTTTTGCGTGTTCTTTCAAGCGTTTCTTTGCCCTTCTGAAATGAAATTTGTACTTGTAAAGCGCACTGCTACCCCAGCTGGGGCGTCGTGGCGCTGTACGCATACCGCTGTGGAACCCTTCCTGGCTTTTCCCTGTGAAATGTCCACTCCTGGGCACCCCCAAGGTGAAGCCAGGCATCCCAGCGCTGGTGGGGCCGTTGTGGAGATTAAGCAAGCTATTGCCCAGAGTTGCAGAGTGGGACCCATGATTAGAATAGGCACCAGGCGAGAATTATCAGGTCCGAGAGATTGAGCCCAAGACCCGCCGAGGCGGGAATTGAACCGTGGTCCCGGGCCAGATCTCTGCATCAGGGTCTGCCGCTCTAACCATTGAGCCACACTTCTCCATGGTTTTGGAGAGGGTTTTGCAGGGTTCTGAGGTATACTCCAAGTTGGTAACCCCGTCAGCATTGCTGTGCGGGGTCTTGCCTATTACGGTTTCCTCATGAGTAGCTGTGTTTTGGCTAGACAATGGTGCCGACCGCAAAGCTAGTTGGGCTATATCCATGCACAAGGCTTGTTTACAGTCTTGTGTGTTCATAGGCGTCGAGGTAGTTTCTACTGGACAGGTATTACCCACGAGATGATTTGCCCACCTCGTTACTGTTACAGTGTGTGACGTTGCATTGGAGGGGCTAGCTACACCCGCAGAGTTATTCATTCCTTTTTGTTTGCCGTCTTTTGAAAAACATTCGGGTATTCTTTGACGGGACTGGGCTATGATGTCCTGTTGTCTTTGCTTTAGTTCTATAACAATAGGTGTTAGGACTTCCGGTAATGAACTGAGCTTCTCCACAATTGGAAGACACAAACAACTGGCAATCGGTTGCATCCTCATTGAATCCAGTTTTTCGGTTAAAACGTCGATTTTAGCTTCAATATTAATCATGGCTATTGCGAGCGCATGCATTGTGTCCATTTGTATTTCCAATTTCTGTGTTCGCCAAGTAAGCACATTAATGGCCGTTGTTAATGTGGAATTTATTGAGGATAACAGGGAATTTTGGTTATGGCATCCTTTGTAAGGTGTACATTTTGTTTCGGCCGTAGTATGAAGGAGATTCTGTTCACCCAGGGAGTTGTTCTCTCTCCGTTCCTCTTCCATCAAGGGCAAACTTTGGTTGAAAGTGAAACTTTTGATTACTGATAAGCTTTGTAGCTGGGCCGGGGACGGGGACAGATCGTGCCGATAAGATCCACCCTCCGTCTGTTGGTTCGTTATAGTCTCCGCCTGCGTGAGTTGATTGTCTCTATTTGGTTGTTCCAGTGTTGATGAAATTTCCAGAACTTCCAGTTTTCCCTGGCACGTTTCGTCTATCCTTTTGCCCTTGGAGTCCAAGTGCTCTGATGCTGATGAAATTTCCAAGACTTCTAGGTGTTCTTGCCATGGTGTAACTTGCCCTTTTCCCTGGGATAGAGGGAGGCCAGATGTTTCCTGCCCCCTCTTCTGCCTTTCCTCCTGCAGTTCTGGATGCTCGGTCTGTCTTGTTATTTCAACCGCTTCCAGGTCTCCCTGTCCTGTCCCTTCTTTTACCATTTCTCCGCTATTCCCTTGGGGAGAGTGTGACCCGCTTTCCTGTGTTCCGATCTCCCGGCTCGGGGTCTGGGTCTGACTCAGTCCCTTGTTGACGTGTGGCGTTGAGTGTATTAATACGCTACTGTAGGTCTCACTCGTACCCAGTGTTTTTTTTGACCAGGTGTTATTGACATGAAATATTTACAGATTGTCTTACTGTTTAAATTAAGGTTTGAATTTAATTTTAAAAATGATGATTGCGCCATAGGGGTAGACTCCAGCCGCACTTGGCTCCTTGTTGATGGCTTAGTTCTAGTGCCTGTGCCAGTTCTTGTGCTGGTTGACTTGCCCATCCTGGTTTTAGTTTTGCCTTTTGTCATTTGCCACCCTTTCCGTAGGCGAGTTGGATTGTAGCTATACCCGAGGTGGCTTTTCACCGCTCTATCCTCTAGTTTATAGGGGAGTAAATATTTTAGTTTGTAGGGGAATTTCCAGCTCTGTGCACTGTGTGACGGTCTGAGCCTCCTATCTCCCCTATTATGTGGATTGATGTCAAGAATCATTAATATTGGGCGAGTTATTTAAAAATAAAATGAAGCCTTCTGCCCCTCAGACTTACACCGCCTTGTGCTGTCTTGCTCTGATGTAATCAGGGTAGTGCGGGTAAGGAAAGGTGGCGGGGCCTTGGCTTTTTGGGTGAAAATCAAGTAGTGGCCAGTCGAAAAGACAGTTAGTTCTCTTTAATTCTCTTTATCAGAGTTTGATAAACGTTCTTGATGGCTCCAGTGTTGTTGGTGGGAAGTGGCAACAGTTGATGGTACTAGCTGGTGGCTAGTGGCGTCTAATCCCCTCTAATGGCCTCCAATGGCCTCCAATGTGCTCTGTCAGTGGCCCAGTGTCCGGCCCGGTGTCTGGTGATGAGGGTGGTGGAAATGAAAAGTGGAATTGCGATTGCGGGAAAGGGGAGGCGAGGAGATGGAGAAGGGATCAGGAGCAGGGCACGCTGGGGCGCCACAGCCGCACCCAACCTGGTTGGGCCGCTTCCGCGGCGCACCCGGGCACAACACTCTGCGGTCTCCGATAGCGGAGACCGCGCTCCCGCCCCTGCTCTCGCCCCACCCGGCTCCTGACGAGTCTGCTTCACACCTTACCGCAGGCTGCCTGGCACCGGCGTCGTAGCAGAGGCTTCCGTCTGCCGTAGACCGTTGACCTCAAGCGAAAACCGCGGGCCTCGGACCTCGATTTTTGGGATTCGGTCTGGAGTCCTCAGGCGTCCTCAAGCGTCCTCAGGCTGCCGTCCGCTCGCTTGCTTGCTTGCTCCTCCTCCTCCTCACATCCCAAACTGAAAAATAGAGTATATGCCAATAAACAAACTGACACTAAAAGAAAAAAATCCAACAAGAGCAACCGGAGATATGAATCTTTAAAGTTTTAATTAAAAAAAGCACAAAGTGCCAATGATAATCAATGATCATGGTAGACCGCCACCTAGTTGCAGTTTGAGACCGACTATTATGGAGCATGGGCTGGATAGACCAACCAGGTTCATCCTGGTCAAAGATTTTACCCTCTGACTTAGTCTTTTAAGTCACAACCAACCACAGGAGTATAAGTCTAAGGCCCACAGGACCTCACAGGATAGTACTTAGAGACTCCCAAGGTATAAGGTAGAGGTCAACAGCAAAGTCCAGTCGACGTCCAATTGTCACTGGTCAATGGGTACTTCCAGGAAAAGGCCTCTGTAGCCTCCCCATAGCCACACAGGAGGTCAAGCCAACTGACCCTTGGCGCCCACCTTTTTGTCCCGGATACAAGAGGGAGCAGGTCCAGTTCTTAAGGGTTTCTCTTAGATCACAGGCATCAGGTCCAGTCCTCTTCTGATCTTCAATAGGTCCAGAAAGTGTTCTGAAGAGGGTGCCTGGGGAATGCCACATTTATGCCTGGCACACGTTGGTGGGTGACTCCTGGTTCCTCCCTAACCAATGAGGTAAACGTTCCCTGGGCCAACCCTACCCACTGAGTTAGTGAAAGTCTTCGGCCACACTAAACGTGGGCTCTGACAACTGGGTGTGTGTGGGGTGGTGTCAAAGGGAAATCACCAGTCTTCCCACATCTAACACTAGATTTCAGTTTGAAGAGGGTACTGTCCCCACAATAAACCCAGAGACAAAATTTTGGTAGAACAAAAGCAGGGTCCTTCAGCAACCAGACAGGGGTTCACAAGAATTGGCTTGGCATCCTGTTCTCTCACTTTCAAGTGTTCCAAGTGTTACATGTGGCTCAAACGACCTGTTAAGCAGGATGTGACACTGTGGTGTGAAGGGGTCACTCTTATCCTCCCACACCGCACTCACATCACACAACACCCGAGGGAGCTTCACTGGCTTCCCATTCACAAACAAGTACAATTCAAACTCCTCACCCACACTTTCAAGGCGCTACCTAACACTGTTTCAGCATACTTCAACAATCGCATCTGCTTTCACAAACCTTCCAGACACCTCTGCTCATCCGGACTCCTAATTGCACAAATCCCATGCATATGGAAAAACAGATCTGGCAATTCAGCCTTTTATATTGCTCCTGAAGCGTGGAACGACCTACCGCTACACATGACAGCTTCCTCCTCACTTCTTGAATTCCACAAGAAGCTGAAGATCTGGCTTTTCAAGTAGTTCCACTAGGCCCTAGGTGTGGCTACACACACACACACCTGGTCCATGCCAGGATACCCTCTCGAGTGATAGTGCACTCTACAGATCTACATAACATAACAAGATGCCCACGACCCCCACCCTGAATATATTTGATGAAGTTCAGAGGAGTCATCTCTGCCCATCATTCATGTTGGCCTGTTGTTTGACCCTGAGAGGCATTTCACACTATGTTCACACATATTCAGAGTCTCGGCATAGGCTGGGAGAAGTTGGAGAGATAATGTAAATTACCTTCCATGAACTTCAGGCAGGGAAAAGGTGACTTTTTAAAAGTTACTTTTCCTTAATAGTTATTACAAATCTGACTCCCCATTAAATTGAATTTTTAATAACTATTAAAAATAGTGGTATCATTATTTTTCTAGCTGGTCCCTTTCTAGAGTTAGCAGTATTGGTGTTTTAATCTACATAGGACAGCTGGGCTTCTTACGGTGAAAACAGCCTTTTGGACCATGCCACTGTAGGGACATGGTAATATTAATTTTCTCCATGTCTCACTTTTAAATACCATGCAGCCTACTTTTTGGACTACAAGGCTTACATGGGGGTGCCTTGCTCATGTTCAAAAGGAAGATTTTTACCTGTCAAAAGGGTTATTTTAACAACTGCAGTTCAGGTTTTACACTGCAGCAGTCAAGCTATTTAGGGTAGGCCTGAAGCCATATTTTCTTTTGTCACAATAGTGGATGGCACAATAAGTGCTGCAGTCCACACGTGATAGTTGACTTTTTATGCCATGGGTGTATTTCCACACCATATACTATGACCTTATAGAAATGGTAAAAAAGTCAATCAGGGATTAGCCAATTCTTCCATGTTTTAGGTGTCAGAACCCATACACCCACACAGCAGTGCTCCAGTGTGTAGAGTCTAAAAAACAGCAATAAAATAGATTCCAACAAAAGGCAAAAAATCAAGTGTGACCACTCAGAAAAGGCGGATTTCTTACAGTGGCAATACATTTGCAAATGGCCACTACTTCGCACTGGCAAAAAAACATGGACTGGGTCAAAGCCTTGGTGAGGGGCTGGGGCTGAGGCTCTGGGAAGCATGCCCACAGTGGTGATGGTGATGGGGTGTTAAAAAGGACATACTAAGTGTAATTAGTAAAAAGTGTATTTCAGTCTCGAATATTTAGGGGGAACAAGGAACAATCTTCCCAGAAGGAAACGGGGACGAAGGAACATGACAAGGATTTTCTGTGGAACTCTGAAGGATGTTATCTCATTACTTTATGGGTTTTGTATCTGCTGCCCTGGACATGTTCTCTATTTTAACCTTAAGAAAAACCTAGTAAACTAGACTATCTCTTCTCCCAATTACAGATCCCTTCACAAACCTCTTATGTTCATACCAAAAACTAGCAGTAAGCTTTGAGTCATCTCATTACTTACCACTGGTTGGCTTTCTTGTCACTCTCATTTCCTTCTTATTCAATGGCTTTCCTTTCACTTCTTGTGTTTATTTCTCCCATGGAGCATAGCTTCTTTACCATCGTTTAGATTGGATAACTTTTATTCTTCCAGTGCTCACATTCAAGGAACTACTTTTTTCTTTTTAGTTCAGCACTTCCTGAGTGTGTATATGTTTTCCTGCACTTCCTCGTGTGCCCCCTCAAATACTTGTCCCCATGCTCTCAGTGATGTTTTCCACCCCTCCCAGTTTGTCGGTAAAAACAAAGCAACAGTTATATTTTTGACTGAGTATGACTAATGAGCAGAGTTTTTGATTAATCTCCTATAGGTACTGAAAAGGCAATGACTCTTCTTCTGAAGGCCCATAAATTTTCTCCCTGAGCTACTGCAGAGGACCAGTTCTGAGGCCTGTGGAAAGTAAATTAGGCCTTGACAAGCACTTACTTTATTTCAAAATATTTTTATTGGTTTGTTTTGCAAAACACATACAAAACAAACAGCGGTGGGAGGTACCAGCATATCTTACAGATCAAGAAATATTGGAAACTCAAATGACATGTTTATCTTGTGTACTAGGACTCGACCTGAGATAACAACAATCTTTATGTACCTCATCTGGATGCAGGAGAAGTTGACTAATAAGACATCGTTTTTTTACTCCCAGCGTGGGTCTTGTTATCTAATTGGCACTTGTGACTCCCACCCAAAACCATTCTTCCCATATAACTCAAAAACAAGACTAAACAAACAATAGTATCACGGTATCACAAAGTAACGGATGGTCAATGGTGTGGATGGGCTATTGTGGGTAGGGTCCGAGACAGATCCTCTGGGCCTCTCCTTCCAAAAGTCACAGTCGCCCAATGTGTTAGATATGAAAGAGATGAAGAGCCCTCAGCCTAGGGCCACAAGCGAAGAGGGGCAAACCTTCAGCTAGATACTCAACCAGGGGGTCCCAAGAATAGTCGAACACTGTTCTCGTGTCATCTACTATGTCCGCCATTCTTTCCATTGCCAGAGCTCGCCATAGCCTAGCATGCCATTGTGTTAGGGAGGGGGCCTCCACCTTCTTCCACGCTGCAGCTACTGCCATTTTTGCAGCCCCTAAGCACAACCACATAACAGAGTGGGCCCCGTGGGTTTGGCGTTTCAAACTAGGGTCCCGAATCCCCAAGAGAGTGTGTTCCATTGTAGTGGGAATTGGATAACCCAGTATCATCCTAATTTGGGATAAAATTTCTTTCCAGAAGGGCTGAATTGAGGGACAATCCCACCATATATGCTTAAAATCTCCCAGGAGACCGCAACCTCTTCAACATCAATCGGAGGTGTTGGGAAATATTTTGCTCAACTTCTGGGGGTGCAAGTACCACTCGTACATAATTTTATAGTGAGCCTCTCTTAGAAACATGGAGCGATTGTATTTGGAAATGTCCTTATACAAGGAGCCCCATTGTTTTTCCCCCAGCGGAGTAGTAAGAAGAGAATCCCAGTATAGGAGAGTAGGATCTGCTTCTTAAACTTACCCCCACCTTTTGCTGATGTTTCACTGTTTTCGACTTAGTCTGACTGGGATCCTGCTATTCAGGACACCAGTCTAGCTGCTTTCTCCTCTAAATTGATTGCATGTACTTTAGGTACACTCCAGATTGGATTCTGGGGTACCCTTAAATTTCCCTAGTATATGGTATACTATGTACCCAGGGCATAGGTACCCCAGAGGCCTCCCAGGGGCTGCAGCATGTATTATGCCACCCCTGAGAGACCAGTTAAAATGACACCACAGGTCTGCTACTGCAGCCTGTGTAAGGTGGTGCCTGCACCCCTTACTTAGATATAGGTTCACTATATCTATCCTAATCACTGCACATATAAACCTATCAGTCACCCCTATGGCAGGCCTTATCAATCCTGAAGGCAGGGTGATGGGTTTTATGTGAGAGGGTGCCCATGCATGAGCAGAGCCCCTCGGCAGCCTTCGGAACCTATTCTCCGGGGTTGTTTGTGATGCAGCCAACCATATACTCTTAAGTGCATTATAACCTCGCGGTAAATGCTGACTTTAAAACGGCTGCATGGAAATATGTCGTGTTTGGTGTCAAACACCTTGGAATCATACCTCCACACCTTGATTCCTCCCTCCTAGAGGGAGAAATATGACAGCACTGGTATACCCGGTACCAGCTTTCTTGACCCTGGCATCACAAAATAGATGCTGCCAGCCACAGACACGAGTCTGCCCTCCTGCTGCTGGACGAAACTCCGGCAGGGGAAGGTTGGACAATAGGTTTCCTGTCACAGGGAGTTGTGACCACCTCCCAGACAGGCTTAAGTGTATTGGGGCTGGGTGGGTGCACTCTGAGAGTGCTTTTATGTCTGCACTGGGGGCACATTTGGTGTCCCTGTGCATAGTCCAGCTCAAACCGGTTGCAGGAGCCATCAGCTCCTGCTCTGGCACAAAACTGGACAAAGGACATGGGTGTAGCCACCCCTCTGTCCTGACCCTCCCATAGGTGGGTCCCCAGAGTTTGTCCCACCCCTTCCTTGGGTATAAAGTAGGAACCCTGACTACAGGACTTTGGATTTTACCTGGACTAAACTCTGCTACAGAAAGCAAGTAACTTTTGACGATCTACGCTTCGCTGGATGACAGAAGAATCTCCCTTGGAGTAAAGGAGTTACTCCCCTGCAAGGCAGGCACCTAAACGCATCTGACCGGTTTGCATCTAGTAAGCTCCTGAGGACTCCGAAGATTTCTGCAACACTGGAGATGGGTTCCCGAGGTCTCTGAGGTTGATCTGCGCTCTCAGCAATTCTGAGGCCCGTATCCCTCGTGGGGATCGTGAAACCCGTACCCCTGTGCACCGTGTATATTTGCAGCAGCATATGCTTTTTGGCGACCCCTGAGGCTGTGCTTTGGGCTACTTGTAGTCCTAACCCTGAGCAGTAATTCCACCAAAGATTTCCGGCCTACACTCCACGAGTGTTCCGTGGGCTGGTACTTTGTTATTCAGCTCGAGGTCCCTTCGTGATCCCTGGTTCGTTGACCTGTGGGTCCCTGTGAAGGTAACTTTGACTTTCAGTGGGCTTTCCTGGTTGCTCCAGATGTGCCTTGACTCTCCATAGCTTGGAGAGTCTCCAGGACCTTGCTGGTCCTCACTGAAGCATCTTTCCTCTGACCGCGTGGGTTGCAGTTGCCAAGGCTTGTTGATGTTCAATCCGGACACTGACCCCCAGCCCTCGACATCCATCGTGGGACAGCTCACCTCTGGACTTTGGTTGTCGTCGACATCTCCTGGTCCCCGTGGCTGCAGAGTCAATCTTCACCTCTTCTCACCTGAAGCACCCGACATCGGTGGGCATTCGATTGCTCCACTCCTGGTCACGTGAAGTGACCCAGACTATGTCCCCTCTGCTTTCAGGTTCTTCTCATCTCCGATCCAGGCTTGGATCACACCGGACACTTTTCTTCTCCACGGCAGCAGTACTTCTTCGCATCACGCCATTGAAAACGATGAGGGTTTCCGACACCACTTGACCCCCTATGCACCCGGCTCCTCTGGGATAGGTAACACGGGTACCTCGGTACTCTCAAGGGTGCTGGCCTTAGAACCTTCTATGTTTAGCTGGGTTTGCTTGAAGTCCTCTCCGAAGTGTCCTTAATCTTTAAATTTCCAACCGCGACTTTCCCATAGAGTTGTACGGAGCTCGCGTCTGTGTTCCCACACTGTGTTCTAGGCACTGTGTCTAGTCAAGTCGTGGTTGTTATACCACTTTCTTAGTATATGGTTTGGTCTCCCCCTGGAGCCCACTGTGTATTGTGCTATTTACTGTCGTTCTAGTGATTTAATATTGTGTGCTTTGTTCTCTAATCTCATAAAGAGGTTAGTAGAGAGTGTTTAGTAATAAATACATATATTTTATATACACCTGGTGTGGTTCTCCTTTCATTTGGTCATTCAGGAGGTTATATACTGGTAAAACAAGCTGCTTTACATTCCTTCGAGACTTAGCCTGAAGGCTGCTCTCCATAGCTACCACTAGGATAGCTTTCAATAAAGGTTGTCTTTAACCTAATCATCAATAAGGGTCGTTTGGACCGGTGCAAGGTGCCCACTTTAATTAGTGGACAGCATATACCAGGCCAACTTCTCACACCCAGAATCTTTGGTGTCTAGGGGTGGAGCGGGGACTCAGCGTCCGTATGAGTGAGTAAAGGAAAGAGATGGTCCCCCTCGAGAATGCTCCCGATTGCGCGAATTTTTCAATTGGAAGTAAGTCTCTGGTTGTGGCTATCCTTATTTGAGGCTGTTGTACCCAATGTTTGAGTTGCATGTAGTGGAATTTTTCAGGGTGCTGAAGCTTAAAAGCCTTGGTGGATTCCTCAAAGGTCAACATCTTCCCCCTTACAGAGATCAGAAATCATAAGGCAACCCCCTCCCGCCAAGCTTCGAACAGACCCTCTTGATGAGCCGGTGGGAACTCGAGATTAAAGTGAATGGGGGTGTAGGGAGAAGGGAAGGTGGTCGGGGGTACTGATCTGTTAAGGGCATCCCATACCTGCAGAGTGGTAGCCGTGGGGGTGCTAATATAAGCATTTAATGGCCGATTTTGTTTTGACTTCCAGAGGAGGTCCCAGATCGTCGTACCCACTATTTGCCGGTCCATATGGAGCCAGAGTTTTTCCGATTCGCAAAGGGACCAATCTGTGATCACCCGGAGTTGCACCACCCTATAATAGCCCAAGAAGTCCGGGAGTGCTAATCCCCCTTCCAATCTCGCCTTGGTGAGCAGACGGTAGGATAACCGTGCCCTTTGCCCCGGCCAAATGAATTTAGTGATCATCTTTTTCAGGTCAACAAATAGAGCTTTCCACCGGTATCGGAAGGCCCTGAAAGAGGTAAAGCAACCTAGGAAGCACATTCATTTTAACGGCATTTATGCGTCCTATCCAGGAGGTTCTCCCTCTGGTCAGATCCACGTTAAGCTGCCGAAGCAAGGGAGGGTAGTTAGCCCCATAGAGGTTCAATAGCTTAGGGGTAAGTTTAATGCCCAAGTACGTGATGTCTTTATGCGTGTTTTGAAAAGGTGACAGTTCTTCCACGGCTCTCGTGGTTTCCCTGGGCAGTGTCAGATTGAGGAGATAGGACTTTGACAAATTAACTTTAAACCCTGTGGCCTTTTCGAAGGAAGTGAGCTCATTTTGGATGGCCGGAAGAGAGGACAACCGCCTTGTGATTGGGAGCAACACGTCGTCTGCGAAGAGGGAGATTCTGTGTTCATCTGTCCCAAAAGGCACCCCACCTATGTCTGGATTGTCCCTGATTCGTTCCGCGAAGGGTTCAATACTGAGGGCAAAGAGCAGGGGGGATAGTGGGCAACCCTGCCTGGTTCCCGATGAGAGACCAAAGGGTTCCGAGGCCACCCCATTTACCAGAACCCGTGATCGAGGAGCGGAGTAGTTAGCCCGCACCATGCCTATAAAGGTCTCGTTGAAACCAAATTTCCTCATTGTTCGCGTCAAGAAGGCGCAATCAAGCCGATCAAAGGCCGTCTCCGCGTCTAGCGAGAGAAGGGCTGCGGGGATGTTTTTTTCTGCACTTTTTCGATGATGTGTACCACTCTCCTCAGATTGTCATGCGTTTGCCTCCCCTTATTGAACCCTGCTTGATCCGCCTTAATGAGATACGGCATGACATTCTCTAAGCGCGTGGCCAGAATTTTAGAGTATAATTTGGCATCCAGGTTCAGGAGCGCAATAGGCCTGTAAGAGGCACAATTTGTACGGTCCTTTCCTGGTTTGGGGATGACCGAGATTAACGCTTCCCCCATTGAGGGGGTCACCCGTTGCGAGGCTGCAATATGATTAAATAAGGACACCAAACGTGGAACCAGCTCGGGGCGAAGGTACGATAGAAGTGAACATTTAAGCCATCACGGCCAGGAGCTTTTTGCAATTTAAGTGTATTGCCTTTTGTACCTCCTCACTGGAAATAGGTCTGCTTAAGTCCTCATTCGTGGAAGCTGGGATCTGTGGTAATACAAGCTCTTCTAAGTATTTCTCTTGGTCATCAACAATCAAGGGGTCCGCAGTGAATAGGTTCCGATAGAAATCCCCAAAGGCTCTAGCCTGCCCCTCCTCACTTTTCTGAGATGACCCTTTTTTATCCACAATTTGCGCTATATACTCTTTTTCCCGCTTCGCTCTAAGTTGTCTAACCAAAAGGGCTCCCACTTTATTTCCCCCTTCGTAACTTCGGGCATGTAGTCGCAGGATAGTTTTTTCCACCCCATTGGTGTAGATAGCCTGTAATTTTCCTTTTAGCTGTGACTTTTCTTAGGCTCTGAACTGAGGGGTTGACCTTATGAGCCCGTTCTGCATTTTGTTACTCCCCTTCTAGGAGTATCCTTCCCCCATACGCTGTTTTTTTAGTGTGGTTGCCAATTCGATGCACTTCCCCCGTATGACTGCCTTGAAGGCATCCCAATTATTGGCAAGAGAAGTCAATGTGGGGTCGTTAAAGTCAAAGAATTCTGTGATTGCTTTTCTTAATTCATCCCTAAGGAGACGATCCCTGCTGAGAAAGTTAGGGAAGTACCATCTGGTGTGTTTAGCACGCGGGGGCAATCTAGCATCAACTATAGAGGGGTGTGATCTGAGAGGCAAATCGGATGGAACCGGCATCCTGAGAGCGTGTGATGTACGGGATTGGCTAATGAATGCATGATCTATTCTGGAGTAGGTCCTGTGAGAGTGAGAGAAAAAGGAGAAATCCCTTGTTGAAGGGTGAAGATCCACCAGACCCAAGCCCTGTAATGCCGATTTAAGTGTCTTGCTAAACACTCCCCCTGTTGCCCTATGTGGATGGGTAGTGTCTAGTGACGGATCCCAGATAGAGTTAAAATCTCCCAATAACAGGATGTCCCCGTAGCCAATCCCTCCAGTGTGTCCAGAAATGCGTTCAGGAACTCTTGTTGCCCAACATTGGGCGTGTAGATTGTTGCAAAAGTGCATGATCTACCCCTCAGCTCACCCCTGAGCATCAGGAATCTCCCTGCTTTGTCTGATTTGGAATCCTGAAGGAGAAACGGAACAGAGGAGTGGAAGAGGATAGCCACCCCATTGTGTTTCGTGTGTGCGGATGAACGTAAAATCTGTGGGAAGGCCCTGTGTTTCAGCCGCTGTTCATCTTTTTTTGGTAGGTGTGTTTCTTGCAGGGCAGCAATTTTTACATTATGGCCTAATATAAACTTCCACATGCTATGCCTCTTATTAGGGGAGTTAAGTCCCCTCACATTCCAAGATAAACAGTTAACTGACATTATTCATACAGAGATTCTCCCTTCTGCCCCTCAGAGTTTGCCCATGAAAAACCAGAGACTCCTCCCCCCGAAACCCCCACCTTGACCCCGACCATATAGTCCGATTGAAAAGTTCTGTGATACCAAAACATACTCAACAGCAACATGTGTGAACTAGAACGTTGAGCTCCGAGGTGCTCTATCTCAGAAGAGAACCTCAACTTGAGCATCTCCTGGGGTGGACCCATTTCCGCCACCCAGGCCCTCCCCACAGCTAGTTGAAATGAATTAAGAATTATCCATTGTTCGTTGTCAGTTTGAAGATTAATAGCTATATATTTCCCCCCCCTCTTACAAGCGTAACCCCCCAAGCTTCTGTGGAAACTGAGTGACTCAATCTCATCTTCAAATGGGGTCAAACCCCCTTGAATTCTGAGCGCCACAGTACTTCACTACACTGCATCTACAATTCAGAATTGTTACCGGACCAAAGACACTCCTCATGTATCATCCCGACATTTTCTTGCCGCCTCTTCTCTGTTGCAGCCATGGACGTCTGTCGCGTCTCTCCATTTGTGAGTCCGTTCCTGTGCCTCCTGCTCCCTACGATTGCTTCTGGGAGGAAATTTCAAAGCCCAGGATGGATGCTGCTTCCTCGATTTCCATGCAATGGACGCTTCTGCTGTCCAACGAGAAGGCCAGACCAAAGGGATATGTCCAGCGGTACTTTATTTTGCGCTCCCTCAGGACATCTGTGTTTGGCCGGAACTGTTGGCGACGAGCAAGTGTTGCTTGGGCCACATCCTGAAAAAACCAGCAGGAAACATTCTGAAATTTTATTTTTTCAAGAGCGCGTGCTTTCTGGAGAATCAGTTCTTTGATTTTGAAGGAGCTGAATTTTGCCAGTACATCCCTGGTTTTTCTGGAGTCTCCTGGTGGTCGCGGCCCCACCCTGTGGACCCTCTCGAGCCGCACCTCTGGGCCATTCTCTCCCAGCACTGTTGCAAACATCCCCACCATGAATGCTTCCAGATCAGGGCCCTCGCAGTCTTCCTCCAGGCCCCTCACCCGGATGTTGTCGTGTCTAGAGCAATTATCGAGGTCCTCGCGCTTAAGTAACGTGACCTTAAGTTGGTTGCGTAGGTCAGCAGAACCCTCTGCAAGAGGCTGCACACGATCCGACAGTTCCTGGCACTTCGCTTCTAGGTCTAAGGTGTGAGCCCCAATCGAGTCCGCATCTGCTTGCAGGGCCATCAATTTTCCTCCCATCTCTGCTTTAAAAGCGTCGAACGAGGCCCCCATATCCGCCTTTATGTCCTCTCGGAGCTCCTTTTTGAACTCCCTCAGCGACGCCATCAGGTCCTCTCTTGTAAGCGCCATGTCGCCGCCGGTAGGGGCCCTTCCTTCTTTGTCTGCGCCCGAGGTGGTTGAGGTGAAGTAGTTGGAAACTTTAGTGTTCTGCGCTTTCTTTGGCGGGTTATGGACCGGTCGCCGTGTCAGCCAGAGGCCCCCTGTAGTGAGGTGACGAAAGAGCTGTGCGGAAACTCAGTGAAAAGGCGCGGAGATCCTGCTGCCCAGCGCCGACGCCTACGGCCACTGTCTCACAGCGGTTGGGGCGCCCCGAGCCCCATCCATACACCACGGTCTTGCAGTGGACACCTCTCGGGGCTCTGGGTGGCACCCTCAGGTGAGAACCGGTGCCGACGTGTAGGAGGCCCGCTCTGAGGCCCAGTCACGAGGCTGTATGTTTAAGCCTGAAGCCGCCTGACCCCCGCCATGTTAGGGCTAGGCAGCTCAGCTCCAGGGCTCTTCTATAGATGCAGGCAGATCAGGGGACCCCCGCGCTCCCGGGTGCAGTGCGCTAAGTGTTGTTTCTCCTGGTGTCCTCCTCCTCAATTTGTGGGCCCCCACTCCTCACCTCGGGGACCATGCGGGAGATTTGGTGTACTTGGTCGGGCTGCGGCGGTGAAGAATCGCGCTCGTAACCTTGGGCGGGTCTGCGTGTCGGTACCCAATCTCGGGGCTTAGGGTGGTTTCCCCAGGTCAAACAGACGCAAATATATAAGTGGCCTGCTCTGAGGCCTAATCGCAAGGCTGATGTATTATGCCTGAGGCCGCCTGACCCCGCCATATTAGGGTCAGGCAACCCAGCTCCAGGGCTCTGCAGCAAAGGTAGGCAGTTCAGGCCCCCCCCCCCTTGCTCCCGGGTGCAATGTGGTGGACAGTGCTTTGATTGGGGTCCTCCTCCTCACTTTATGGGCCCCTACTCCTCACCTCAGGGGCCATGCGGGGGTTTGCTGTGTTTGGCCAGGCCACGGCAGTGATAGATCACAATCAGTTCTTCGTGCGGGACCGCTTGTCAAGCCCCGTTGGTAATCGTGCCTCATGGACACGGCCGCCACCTCCCGCCGGTGATCACATTTGAAGTTGGATGCCTCATCCAGCGGGGACCGCCGCCACCAAACTCCTCTCAAGGCCGGGCCGCCATCTTAAATTGAGCCTGGCGGCCCCGGTCCTCACAGCCGCGCTCCGCAGGCAGCGTCTACAACAGTTTCATCGCCTCAGAAGGAGTCCCCCGTTGTCTAGTAGCGTGGGGGACCCGGTTGTGAGCTTTTGCAGGAGGTAGGATGCCTCCGATCAGGCTAATCTCGTCAGGCCTGGCGCGGAGCCGAGCGGAGTTACGTCCGTTCGGCCATGATGGTTGGCCACGCTGTAGAAATAAAAACCTTCTTAGGGGTTCACTGATACACCTGGTCCTTAAGACCAACAAAGAAGAGATTGGCACGGAAGCTGTAATATCAAAAAACATATTTTAATAACCTCAGATGAGGGAGATTGCGTCGTACGGTACCCGCAGGCCACTGTAGGAGGCATTCTAATGAGTGCAGAGAACAGGGTCCTTATATATGCATTTGTTACATAGTCGACATAAAATCAAGGGGAGGTCCTAGCACATACAAGCATGCTTATTGCCTAATATGGGTATTCAAAATTTGCTTGCTCAACAAAGTGGGAGGGGAGACATTTCTCCTTACATCAGTAAGAATAGCCTGACAGTTACATACTAGGAGCAGGTGCATTCTACCAGCTAGGCCTTTCTGAGCATGTGCAAGACTCTGGAAGAGGGAGAAAGCACATGGCGAGCACATGGCTAACTAAAATGGCTGCCAAGTACAAAATGGCTTTCAGCTCATGCTAACAGCGATTCCTGCAATCTTTAACAGATGATCCTTTTAGCATGAGCTAAAGACATTCCTATGATCTAGAAGGAACATAGAAAATATTTTGCACATTTTCTTCTCATAAATTCATCAATATCCTATGCTAGGTGGGCATTTACATTCTAAACATTTCATTAAGCGGGTATATATAAGGTATAAGCAGGAGTACAAAGGGAACAGAGCATTGGGTCATAATTAACATACAGATAGTAGGAGAGGGTAATGACTATTATCTCAAACAGAAATCTCAATATTTTTCCAACCCTAAGCAGAAAGCAAATCCCAAAACCATCTAGTCTAATTCTAAGTTTCAGGGCTCCTATGTATTTCAGTGACTATCTATTTCAATTTCAGAATAGCCAACAGCACATACATAATAAAAACATTTTCAATAGACTTTTCCAGTGTTCCTTTATGAGGGCTAAAGTATCATTTAATATACTCAAGGAAAGAGTAAAGTAACATTTGGTAACTGCTCACAAAAATGTTTTTCGTGTAGAATAAGCATGATAAGTAATACAAATATTAAGGAAGTCAGACAGATTATTATAAAAACAATCCTGGCTCCGGGGAACCAGGAGGACCACACAGGGCCATAGGAATTAGGACGAGGAGCCGCAAAGGGCTGCTCCTCCTCAAAAATGGGACGACCAAAGGGGTACATTACTAACAAAAAAAGAGTCCTTGGGAAATTGAAGCCGCTGTACAACCATCCAGAGGGGAGTCTTCTCCCTGTGTCCGTTTGAGCCTCACAGGCAGGCTCTTGTTGTTCCCACGGTGGAGCTGCACAACTCGCAACTCAAGAATCAAGGCCCAGTTTGAGAAGAAAAAGTTTTTCTTTCAGGATAGGGCAATCACCCCCCCAGGGCAAATACCCTCAACGATCCTGTCCAGTGTCTCAGGCAGTGCACCAGTTTTCTTCACTTTAATCTAACAGGCACCAGAGACACAGCACCTGTACCCTAAACTCAAGTCCTTCCCTAACTCCTGTATTGCTCCGCTGGCGCACTGCTCTTTTGTTGGGGCCACAGATTATACCCAGTGTGCTCGGGCATCTCTTGATCAACAAACAAAGGCGCAGGCTTGCATTCACTTGGGGACCAGGACTCAAAGGCCTAAAGCAACCCTTGTTTCAAAGGGGGTCACCTCAAGCAAAAACCTCCTTGCCGTCCTTGTCGGTCTGTGACTCTCTCAGCTGGGCATCAAAAACTGGATCCACACAAAGATTTCTCCATCCTGATTTGTGACCCCGTCTTTTCGCCCAAGACAGTGGCAGGGGTACACACTTCACGTCCCAGTGCTTCCGCCTTCACTGAGGTCCTAGTTGCCAGCAACGCCTGTGCTGGTTCCCTTTATCTTGACTCCAAGCTGGACTGGCGCTGACTCCCAGGCTGGATCTGATGTCCGGGCCCCTCTGGCAATGGTTGTAGGGCAGCAAATATCTATTGGTGGACAGAACAAAAGGGTCTTTAGACAAGGCACAGAAATAATCTATCAACAGAGAGGATAGTCTCAGAATACTTCCTTAGTCTTGGGGTGCCTTATATTAGCAAGGCACCCAAGAACCACTTCATCTATCTGAGAGTAAAAACCCTGGACCTATTGGCAAGTATAAAAGAAACTTTCTGGTGAACTGACAAGAGTAATACGTTACACGATTTGATTTGTTTCTCCCAATCCCAAGCAGCCAAGGAAATCTGTGTTCATTTACTAAATTCTGAGGAAAAGAGAAAACAATACAGACATACTCCAAATCCTTACATTTGTGTATTCCTATATTATTCATCTGAAGAACCTCAAGAAAAAGGAACGTTTCCACAGTTCTACTTATGAACCTTGCATTACTTGTACAGGACTGCAGACACTTCTAAAATAATTTCTCTTAATAAAAGCACCTACATTTTATGCTTAGGACCATGCTCTCATGTTATAGGCGCAGCAGGAAAATCTAAAACTGCTAATTTAACAGGGATTCTTATTTCATACAGAACTAAAAAAAAAACTCAACATAGTGGGTACATAAATTTCTCCAGCAGAACATGTTGTGACAAACAAACTCCTATAAAACAATACTTTCCTTCAAAATGTTTGCTAAGGATCACATGGGCGTCTTTCCTGCATTCTACTTTTCACGATCCGGACTATGCAACATCAGCTCTAACAAGGGCTGTCAGCTTATTTACACAGACTAGCTAATAAAAAACTAGCAATGCCCTTGCAAAACTGTATATAACATGAGAATAACATAAACAATAATGGTGTTGTCACCTGAGATTTTTGAACAGAAACCCCCACTATACAGTTCCCTTTAAAGGTCAAATAAGGGAACATCAATCTGTTCTACTCATGCTTTCATACAGGATGGGCAGTAACATAGCATATTTTTTAATCATTTTATTAATTCTAACAATTTTAAAACAGTATTACTGAATAGCCAATTAAATGTCTCATGGCCATTTCCTAGACAGCTTAGACAGACTCAAGAGAGAGTGAGAAAAGAGAGAGAAAACATAAATTTGCCTACCCTTAATTTGCCCAGGAGCTAACCTCCTTCCCCCATTTTGACAGTAGGAAAACCTGAAAACAGGTTTACCTTCTGGCAACACTATCTACCCCTATTTGTGGCAACTGGGCACAAACAAACTTGTAGGAGATATCTTAGAAAGTGGCTATTTTCTTATTCAGCCGAACACAAGCACATTGAGTTAACTTTAGAAAGCGTTAATAACCAATTACCAATTCCTTCAGCAATGGTACTAGATTAACATGAGGGCGCATGTATGCAAACTAAAATCCCATTGCCTCCTTATCTCAGCCCTTGCACAGTAATCTTTAAGCTAAAACCATTATTTTTATATACATGGCAGAGCTATGCTCTACTCAGGGCCCACATACGTCACTGCTTTTCCTTCTGTTCATATAACTGTGCAAAACTCGCTTTTGCCAAAAATAGTAAGCAAAGCTTCTCTTCCGCTCTCTGCGCTGTCATCTCTTCTTTCAAAACTTTTCGGAGTTCGAAGTGTCAAAGCAAACCCTACCCATAGCCCTGCTAGGTTGCTAAATGCAGACCTTCGACCTGTGACCTTTCCAGCTGTCCCATTTTTGTGCAAGGCTTTCCATGCGGTCTTTCCAATTCAAAGCAACTCTGGAGAATCACAGCTGAAAGGCAGTCCTGTCTCATCTAATAATTTTAAAGGTAGGATCTAACTTCTGCTGTGTTTTTTAATACTTATTTTCATTTGTGTACAGTGTGTGGTGTGCAGTAGGTCAGCTGTTTGTTCTATACTTGCATGTGTACCAGCTCTGAAGCCTGAGATCAGTTTGAACCCTGCCCTAAGTGGCAGAACTGCTTTTAAATAGTGAATTTTGCTCAATTTCGACTTTGGTGGTAGGGGCACTTAAAAATGAATAACCTACAATGTTTTGGCACATTAGGGATCCCCAGGGTGTCCTCTAGATATCCCAGAGATGGGGGATCAGAAATGTATAAGGTACATCCTTAAAAAATAAGTTTTTATATGCCTGGATAAAGTGAAATTTCACATTGCACTCCCCACATCATGGTAAAGTGCTACTTAAATCCAACTTTGATGCTAGGAGCTATATATTATTCACAGTATGATTATCAGACATTACAAAGATCAAAAACAATTTTAGGGCAATTATTTTTAAATAAACATTTTTTTTCATATAATCAAAATTCCTTTTTTTTAATAAATATTGATCACCAACCCTTTTGATGGTTCCACGTATGAAAAGCAAGCCTCATTCCTTTCCTATCACCTTTAAATGTATTCATTTATAACTCTAAGCACAGAAGCCTTACTTGAAACATGAAAAGTCTGCGTCACTTTTAAAGGACAGTAATCATTTAACATCAGAACCACGGATGTGCTTGTATAAAAAAGCATTAAGAAAGAAAATCCCTTTTAATCTTTTCTCTGTTATCCAAAATAATGAAACTGTCTTTTCTGACTTTTAAAATCAGCAGTTCTTAATGCACGCCTTCAAACCATGTTTGCACTAACTTAAAATCTAGTTGACTCGGCAGTTCCCTTGTGGCTTGGGGCCAAGAATAGCCATGTGTTGTTGACACAGCTGTGTTCTGACCAGCAGGCGCCAACATCTCACGCCTTTCAAGCCAGCACAAATCTATCGTTCTGTAATGTGGTGTTTATTTCAGCAACAACCAATTCACTCAGATGATGTGAATGCCTTTCAATATTAATATATAAGGATAATACTGTAACATTTTTCATTTTAGTCCTAATTATTGTAAAGCACACAAATTCGTTTTTTCTTACCTTTCTATGAGGCCTATTTTATTCCTATTGAATGTGAATACTGATTTATCTTTACCAGTGTGGCAATTTGCACATATTTATAATTTCTTACTTTGTCAATTTTAATGGTGGTAGCGTGCAGCTATTTAGCATATGTTACATTATTCATTTCTGGATTTTTTTTAAAAAAATGTAATTCATTCAATGATATTTGCATAACAGAATGATGACAAAAAAAAACACATTGAGCTCATTCCAGACATTTTCAGAAGGGGGTCATACACTCATAACACACAACACAGCGCGCTTAAGGCTAGCCATTCTTACACAAAAAACATAGTCTATTTTACTGAAACAAGTACTTTCAAGCATGTTAGTCCACAACCACACACAAAACAAACAAACAATTAACCCACAAATCAACACTTAGGACAGCTTACAGACTGTACGCAAAATCAAACTATTTGTAAATACTAATTGTAAGTCATATTTACAAGAAGAGCTCTCAAAAGTAGTCCAAAAGACTGCACCAAAACAGCCCAAAAGACTGTTCCATGTCAAGAAGCCAAAATACACCAAATTCGCCAGTTTTGGCTGGTAGAACACTCAAAAAGCGCTCTGCATATCACCACTTATGAATGTTACTAAGTGCGCAGATCCGGATCCGTTTTATGTACATATTTAGTTCCATGGGGTACTTAGTCACCAAGGAAGAAATATCTTTTTACTATACCTAAACCTATTTAGGTATCCCCTCTGAGGGAGTCAACTGAGTACTTACTAAATCCATATTGGTACCTCCAAGACAGCAACACTTTCTACGAAGTGTGCTAGAAGCAGGCATGCCAAGAATATTATAGCATATATAATATTATACTCCAAGTGACACTTAACACAATGTGTGCCGTTCAAGTTTTCAAAGTTAGAGAAAAATCTCCTCATTACCTGCCTTCATTTGCTGCAGCAAACAAAACAAACAAACCAAAATCTTGGCCAAGTCATTCCAAACAAAAGAGTTGCTACAGCTACCTTACCAAACCAAAGTCTCCAGCTTCCAACTGCCAAGTTCTGAGTGACCTAACGGTCGTTTTAAAATACTCACGCCAAAGAAGTTCTCAGTCGGGAGCGGCAAACACTTGGAGGGTCAGATCAGGAAGACCAGAAATATACTGGGCTGGAAAGACAAACAATCTCCGTGCGCAGGGTACCTCCTCAGTAGATTCCTGTCCTGTACTCCTCAGTAGATTACTGTCTCCCTTCAAGACCACTCCCTTGGATAGCCGCTTCACCGATGAGGTCCACGTTCGGGCGCCATTTTTAGAAATAAAAACCTTCTTAGGGGTTCACTGATACACCTGGTCCTTAAGACCAACAAAGAAGAGATTGGCACGGAAGCTGTAATATCAAAAAACATATTTTAATAACCTCAGATGAGGGAGATTGCGTCGTACGGTACCCGCAGGCCACTGTAGGAGGCATTCTAATGAGTGCAGAGAACAGGGTCCTTATATATGCATTTGTTACATAGTCGACATAAAATCAAGGGGAGGTCCTAGCACATACAAGCATGCTTATTGCCTAATATGGGTATACAAAATTTGCTTGCTCAACAAAGTGGGAGGGAGACATTTCTCCTTACATCAGTAAGAATAGCCTGACAGTTACATACTAGGAGCAGGTGCATTCTACCAGCTAGGCCTTTCTGAGCATGTGCAAGACTCTGGAAGAGGGAGAAAGCACATGGCGAGCACATGGCTAACTAAAATGGCTGCCAAGTACAAAATGGCTTTCAGCTCATGCTAACAGCGATTCCTGCAATCTTTAACAACGCCCCCAAGCACAAATTGTCACACTCCCTTTTTAAATTATGTTCAGAGTTTCCTGTGTGAAAAGTATTTGAAAAATAAACCAGGTCATTTATAAAGATTGAAAATATTGACTTCAGTGTACAGGTTTGAAATACCTTAGGATGTGTGTTTACCTTTTATCCAGTATTTGTAAATGTTTTTTTTTAACATTTTTTTTAAACAATGCTTTGCAAACAAGCATTGGCAAAGGCAATAGCCTGGCACTCGCACTATAAAGATGCAAACTACTGGCTTTGCCAATGCTTGTTTCCGAAAGGCACAGCCCTTCATCCAAGCGCACTTTTGGAAGATCATCTAGACATTCCAAACCCTGCATTCCCCAGGACATGTTAGACAGATCACTCTGTAAGCATCCAACACAGTGCAGATACACCATCAGCTGGGTATCGCCACATTCACAACAGCCCTCCCCTCCATATAAGAACACAACAACACCCAAAATAGTATATTAACAGGATCCTGTGCACCCGTCTTGTTCCTCAGACCCATCCCACACCACTCATTTATTCCATATAAGTTGGGTTAAGAAGTTCACAACAGCATGCATGCAATAAACATTATTTGGCTGAGGATATGTACACATCCTCCAAAACAGTGCATTAGACAAACACTGAGCACACATGCAACACAGCTCATCACAGTTCAGACATTCCATATAGTTGGGTACTATCCATTGCTCAATTTGTAAAATCATTGTAGCGAGGTGGAAGCCCTAGGGACCCCTTTACCACCCATGCCCTAGGCACCACTGGTAACATATACTAGGGACTTATAAGGAGGTAAAGCCCTTGTCAATTTGGGATGCCAAATTACACAACAGTTTTAGGGAGAGAGCACTGGGGCCTGGGCAGCAGGCTCCAGTGCACTTTTAGATTCATAACCATCAGCATTGGAGCACAAAGTGTGTGTGTGTGGGGATGGGGGGTGACCATACAATAAGAGCACTTTCCTACAATCATTAAGTGTAGAGGGCTCAAAGTTTTTTTAAGAAGACTGCCAGTGGCTCAATAGGATGCCAGTCTTGCCAGAAACCAAGGCATGGTTCTAACTCATTCCTCCTTATTCCACACTCTACACGACCTCCCTCTTTAACTGACTCTTGAAGATTTTTTATCATCCCTGCTTTTTTCCATTGTCACCCGTTTCCTACTTTCTCCTTTTTTCTAGCTTTTCTGCCTTTCTCGCTCTTGCTTTTGATCAAACTCTGATGATGAAAAATAAGTCCCAGTCCTCAAAAATTAGTATTGGTACCCACTGCCTGCAATAAAAAAACAAATCAGGCACTCCTATAACCGACCTCACAACAGTACCAGCTGTAATATATGTATATATTTATATATTTTTTTATATTTATATATATATCCAAAAGCAGACAACGTCAGGAATGCCCAGCCTCTCGGGTCGGGGCCTGTAGGGCCCGTCACCACCATATATTTCAAAAGAAAATCACGTCCTCCTCCATCCGTGCAATCAGGACCATCTAAACGTGCATCAGTCATAATCCTTTATTCAGGGAAGTCTCCTGGCATAACGCGTTTTGACTCTTGCAAGGCTTAATCATATGCAGCTGATAATAGGTGTGTACATCTGTTTGTTCTTTTTAATTTTAGCTTAAACAGCAATGAAAGACTACTGTATTCAAGCATTCCCCATCAATATTTAAAGTGGCAGTACGTCAATCGTTAGAATATTACACACGGATCTTAACATGAAAACAGTGTTAATTTTTTTTTTTACATTTCATGCAGATGTTAATTCATTGAAAATACATTGCTTCACTTTCAGCAGTGTTCTTCACTGCATTCGCTTCATATGTCATACTGGTGTCTTAGGGACCGCAACAACCGGTTGTCCCTATCAAATATCCACATCCTTCAATGCCTTTTGATTGGTTTATTAATCTCTTTTCAGTTACATGTACCAACATGCCCATATCGTACCTTCAGAGAATTAATTTCATTTGCGGCATAGTCATTTTAGCATCAATATAAAGTCCAATATATATATTACCTTCTGGCGGTTGCCAATAGGTAGTTATAGTTAGGACCATGTTTCCATAGAAAAACTTTTTTTGACTTGCCTATAGCCAATCTTCACAAAAGTTCCCCCAAAAAGTGCGCCGGTGATTTTTGTTGCGCATGGAAAGTTTCGGGGCGATCCGTCAAGCGGGGGGGGGGGCAGAAAAAGGGGGGGATTCAAAAAAGTGCTTTTCCCATGTTAATTCGCATAGGAGCTTTGAACATGACACACGACTACAGCCCGAACCGCTGGTTGGAATTACATCGTAATTGGCAGAAAGGTAGATTTGGTTACGCAGATCACGCTTTCACTTATTTGGTGTAAATCTGTTCAGTAGTTGTTGTGAAGTTTAAGGAAATCCAAATTAGGATATCTGCAATCATGGCTAATTCGAGAATAATAACAAGCTTGTGCAGAGATCTGCAGAGCTCTGATTGGCTGCCAACCAGGAAGTGTTGGCAGCCATCTTGGGACTCGGCTTAAGCTGAGTCCCTAAAAAAGGTAAAAGAAAAGGGGGCAGGGTAGGAATACCCTAGACTTGCTCGTGGGGTCCCAGAGGGACCCAGACAGGGCATAAAAAGTCTGAAAAAACATTTTTGCCATAAATGTGCGGCAAAAATAATTTTTAAAAAATACGCGCAAGCTCCGTCGCTTGTTATGAAAAGGGCCCCCGGGTGGACCATGTCCCGGGGGCATGTGGCGCTTTTATAAAAAATGGAGGGGGCCCCTTCCAATGGCTTACTTTGCCCTTGGGTCCACCACCTCTCCTGGGCTTAGGAACAATATAACTGGGGTCGTGGACCTCCCGGGCCCAGGGGACCATCACCTCCATGGGGCTACAGTAATGACAAATAGACGGGGGTGCGGAGCCCCGGGTACCACCTCCTCCCAGGGGCTAATTCAAAAGTAATGAGGGGCCTAGTGGACTCCCCACGGCCCCGGGGACCACCACATCTCTGGGGCACATAACTTTAAAAAGAGAGGGGGGACGCGTGGCCCCCCTCCAGTCCAGTCATATATGACCCCAGGGATCACCACCTCCCTGGGGCCGGCCCGTGAAAAATAAATGAAGGGGGCAGCACGACGCCCCTCCTAGAGCCATACATGGTCCTGGGGACCGCCACCCCCCAGGGCCAGCTCTTGCTATGTCCCGGAGTGCCCGGCCCTGGGCATAGCTGTTTGCTTTTGCTTGATGGGAGCTTTGACAGCTCCCGCCAGGCCAAAGCAAACACTCTGGTTCCAGAAAGCAGAGGTTTCATCTCTTTTCCTGTCCACAGACATGCAGGCAGGGAACAAGGGGCCTCATTTATGAGGTTTTACCGTACGGCAGCGCCGCAGGCCTCCCTGCTGCGCTGCCCTACGGTACAAGATAAGGGCAGGAATGCGCCGAATCTCTGAGATATGGTGCATTCCTGTCCTTTTCCCCTGCGCTGACGCACAATGGGCTGCCGTGCACCAACGCAGCACCTTTGCACCACGGTGCAAGGGTGCCTGCGTTGAGGGGATGATTGTTTTTGTGCAGGAAGGGAAATCTTCCTGCACAAAAACTATAACAAGAGGCTTTTTCCGCAGCACACATAGAAAAAGGAAAAATGCGGAGAAATAAAGATATTTCTCCTTGTTGTGCCTCCCTTACGCCTCCCCTGGAAAGGCGTAAGTTTTTAGCGCTGCCTCAGATTTACGATTTCTTGTAAATCTGGGGCAGTGTCAAAATGCAGTGGATGTTGCTTGGAATGCCCCCAGCAACACCCCTTGCACGACCCTTTAACACAGAAAACTACGTTAAATGGGACAATAATTACGAGGCAGCATTAAGCCAAAAAAAGTGGCTTAGTGCTGCCTCGTAAATATCGAGCAGGCTCCTGCACCACAGAACGTCACAAAAAGTGACATTCCGATGGTGCAAGGGGCCTCATAAATGAGGTCCAAGATGAGCAAGATTGCCTTTCCAGCAGCTCCCTTCATGCGAGCGCAATGCCGGCTCCTGCAGGAGGCGAGGAGCTGGCTGGGTCCACAGGGCCTTGAGGCTCCCCCTGCGGTCCCGGAGGAAAAGAGCAGCAAGAGGCAAAACAAAGGTCAGAAACTAGCAGAAAGAGGCACAACAAAGATCAGAAACGAGCAGAAAGAGGCAGAACAAAGGTCAGGAACGAGCAAAAAGAGGCAAGATAAAGGTGAGAAACTAGCAGAAAGAGGCAAAATAAAGGTCGGCAGCGAGCAGAAAGAGGCAAGATAAAGGTGTGTTCAATTTACCTTGAAAGAATGAAAAGACAAGAGGCATTTGGCAAAACAGGAGCAAGTTGGTTTAACCTGCTTTTCGTTGGACGGCCAGGAGCCGTCCGATGACACAGTGGGCTTGTGCGTCGGACGGCTCCCGGCCGTCCTAGCACTCACCCATGGGGAAGTACTGGCGCTTCCCCATTGGCTGCCCTTTCTGTTGCCCCCACCAGGGATGGCAGCGGGAGCCCTTTCGCTGACCTCCCGCCCCACACTCCACGTCATCTAATGACGTCAGCGCGGACCACGCGCCAACGTCATTAGATGTTGTCGGACGCGCTGGAAGCCATTTGCTTCCAGCGCGTCGAGGGAGAAAGGTGAGTTTCTCCCTGGGGGAGGGGGGTTGAACCAAAGAGGCATTGGGGGAAAGGAAAGGGTTTTCCTTTTCTCCGATGTCTCTTTGGAGCATTCCTGCTGCACGATTGTGCATGGGGCCGCGATCATGCAGCAGGAATGGCCACTAGACACCAGGGATTTTTTTAAAAATCAGTTTCATTTTGGGTGGGAGTGGCCCCTTGGGGAAGGGTCACTCCCCTTTGGCGAGCATTTCTGTTGGCCATTTCTGTCCCCCCTTGGGGGCAGATCGGTTTGTATTTCTTTTTTTTTTAGTAGCCACTAGGCCACCAGGGATATTTTTATTTTTGGGATGTTGAGGACCGGCTCCTTGGAAAAGTGTTGCTCCTCTTTATTGGGGTGAATATTTTGGCTGTTTCTGCCCCCCTTGGGTGCAGATCGGCCTTATGTTTTAAGACCCATCTACCCCAAGGGAGGCAGATGTCACTAGACACCAGGGATTTCTTTATTTTAATCAATTTAATCGATGTGGGGGAGCGGCCCCTTGGGGAAGGGTCGCTCCCTTTTGGGGAGCAATTATGTTGGCCATTCTGCCCCCCTAAGGGGCAGATCGGCCTTATGTTTTTAGGCCCATCTGCCCCACGGAGGGCAGAAGCCACTAGACACCAGGGTATTTTTCATTGTTGTTGTTGGGGTTCGGCCCCTTGGGAAAGGGTCGCTCCCCTTTATGGGGTGATTATTTTGGCCATTTCTGCCCCCCTTGGGGGCAAATCGGCCTTATGTTTGGGCAGAAGCCACTAGACACCAGGGTTTTTATTCAATTTTGTTGTTGGGGAGCGGTCCCTTGGGCAGGGGTTGCTCCCCTTGTAGGGGTTGATTATTTTGGCTGTTTCTGCCCTACTTGGGGGCAGATCGGCCTTATGTTTTTAGGCCCACCTGCCCCCCAGCTTTTTTTTTTTCTGGAGCTTTATGTAGCGCGAACTTGACCCGAAGGTATCAGAGCGCTTTACATGAGCACTTGTTGCGTTACATAAGGACACATTCATTTTTGTTAGGCACGGGGAGATTAAGTGATTTGCCCAGAATCACAGGATGTTAAGCATCATTGCTGAGACTCAAAACCAGTTCCCCAGATTTGAGGTCGACCGCCATAGATGTTAGGCGACATCCTCTCCTCTAGTTTGGCTGGTGGATTGTGTGTGGACTGGTGCATTATTTGCATATGTGATGGTAATGTTTTATTTCTCCTTTTTATTCTAGTGCAAAGCTTTTGATTCCTGTTTGCGGTTTCGACAGTGGTTGATCTGCAGTTTGCGTAGTTGCATGTGTTTGGTAAAAAAATTTTTTGTTGTGCTTACTCCAAATGAGTATTACTGTCATGCATGAATTAATTTTTTGTAAGTGGTGTCATAATAGCAGGATATTTAGTTTATGTTTTGAGTGTGAAATTCTTTTTGGATTTGTGCACAATGTATATTGCGTTGTCTTATGTGTAATTTTCTTTTCTTTTTCTTTTTTAGTGGGATATTGTTGGTCCTTGCTGTGTTTGTGCAGAGTAGGTGGTGGTGAGTCTAGCTGTTTCTGGCAAGTGAGTGGTATCGTTTTGGAGTATATAGGTCTTTGTTATAAAGCCACATTTTATTACTTATTTTACAAAGTGTTTGTTGTTGTTGACTTGTTTTTCAAGTTACCTTTATTAGTAAGGATTATGGCTAGCCGCAGGATTACTGCTCAGCAGTTGGTTGGTATGCTTTTTGAATCTTCCTCTGACCCCGATTATGAGACTGACAGTACATCTGAGGCAGAGGAGGAAGTGCAAGATTCTGGCAGTGAGTTTTCTGTCTACGAGGAATCATCTGATGATGAAGCTACTCTCAGTGCGGATGAAGCTACTCTCAGTGCGGAGGAAGTGAATGTTTTAGAGCAGGACACTGATGTGTCGATGGTGCAGCAAGAGGTATCTGGATTGCAGCCTGGGGCTGCAAGGCTGCCCATTGAAAGTGCTGGACTCTGGGTTGATCCAAACATGTTGCAGCTGGTGTTGCCTGCCTTTAGTGGCGATGCAGGGTGTAGAGTGAATTGTGATTTTTTTTGCCTATACAGTTTTTTCAGTTGTTTATGGATGATGTATTTTTGGCTGAGATTGTTGAGCAGACTAATTTGTATGCTGAACAGTATTTGAGGGAAAACAGTGCCAGACTTTGACCCCGACCTAGAGCTACCCAGTGGACTCCCACAAATCTGGATGAGATAAAGAAGGTTTTGGGACTTTTTTGATGGGCTTGATAAGGAAGCCATTCCTGTCTTCATGTTGGTCTACCAGTTCCTTGATTGCAACGCCCATATTTCCTGCAATTATGAGTCGTGATCGGTATTTACTTTTGCTTCGGATACTGCATTTTGTGGATAATGCTTTGGCATTGTCACAAGATCACCCTGATTGTGACCGTCTTTTTAAGATTTGGCCTGTGCTTGATCACTTTGTAGATCGATTTTCAGAGATATATGCTCTAGGGAAAGAAATAGCTGTGGATAAGTCTTTGGTCTTGTTCAAGGGCCGTTTGGTTTTTAGGCAGTACATTCCAGGCAAGAGGGCATGTTTGGAATTAAGATGTATATGTTGTCTGAGAATAGGACAGTGTATGTCTATAATTTCCGGGTGTACACTGGTAGGAATTCCACTATTGACCACCCTGGTTGTCTGCCCACTTTTGGATATCAGAGAAAACTGTGTGGGAACTTGGTAGAGGACTTTTTAACAAATGTCACCATTTGTACCTAGATAACTTCTACACTGCTGTGAAATTGTTTAAGGAATTTTTCAAAGTGGACACTGTTGCTTGTGGCACAATCCGCTCTAACCGTAAAAGTTACCCAAAAGAGCTTATTTGCAAAAAGTTTGAGAGGGGACAGTGCAGTACTTTGCGTAGTGAGGAACTGCTAGCTGTGAAATGTGTGGACAGGAAGGATGTCTACATGCTGACTACCATCCATGATGAAAGTACTTCACCTGTGACTGTTTGGGGTCAGGTTGTTGAAGTGGGCAAACCTGTGTGCATTGTAGACTAAAATAAGCATGTGGGTGGTGTAGATAGAGTAGATCAGAGGATGGAACCTGCACTGCTGTCATAAGGCTTACATTTATAAGAAGTTGGCCATCCATCTCTTCAACTTGGCAACTTTTAATGCTTTTGTTGTGTTCAAGGAGTGTTCTCCAGCATCAAGGATGACTTTTGTTCAGTTTCAGGAATCTGTGAAAGGCAGCCTTGTTGTAGTGGAACAGGCAAGTGTTCCTAGAGTTGGAGTGGTGAAGGATATGGATAGATTGAAAGATCGCCACTTTCCTGATTTAATTCCTCCACACCCAAAAAAAACAATCCCTGTAAGAGATGCAGAGTCTGTTTGCGAAGAGGTATGCGGAAGGAGACTCGTATGCACTGTGCTGATTGTCCTTCTAATCCTGGGCTGTGTGTGTCCACATGTTTCAGATTGTATCACACTCAAAACAGTTTTTGGGAGCAACCATGATTCTAACAGTCAACTGCCTGGTCTGTATTATTTTATATTTGTAGTTCTGTTTCACGGTTGGCATTAGTATGATGTATTTAGTTACCACTGCTGTGTTTGCAGTTATAGTTTTGTACCTAGTTCCAATTGGCTTGTGTTTTCTTTCTTGTTAAAAAAAATTGATGACGGTGTGCGTGGATTGGCGTTTGGCATGGCGTTGTGCGTGGACTTGCGCTTGGCTGGCGATGTGTGTGGACTGGTGCTTGGCTGGCGGTGTGCGTGGTTTGGGGCTTGGCTGGCGGTGTGCATGGTTTGGGGCTTGGCTGGCGGTGTGCGTGGACTGGCGTTTAACTAGCGGTGTGCGTGGACTGGCGTTTAACTAGCGGTGTGCGTGGACTGGGGCTTGGCTGGCTGTGTGCATGGACTGGGGCTTGGCTGGCAGTGTGCATGGACTGGAGCTTGGCTGTCGGTGTGCGTGGCTGGTGTTTGGCTGGCAGTGTGCATGGACTGGGACTTGGCTGGGGGTGTGCGTGGTTTGGGGCTTGGCTGGCAGTGAGCGTGGTTTGTGGCTTAGCTGGTGGTGTGCGTGGACTGGCATTTGGCTGGCAGTGTGCGTGGACTGGCGTTTGGCTGGGGATGTGTGAGTTGTGACTTGATGCTGGTCATTACACACACTGCTAGCCAAACGACACTGCACACACTACGTCAACCGCCAGCCGGTGTGATTGCTGTGTCAGTCATGTGGGCGTATGAAAGTGATGGGCCCTTAAATGGCGCTCTCTGTTGATCAATCAATCAATCAGGGAGTTTAATGCGCGCCACTCACCCATGAGGGTCTCAAGGCACTGGGGGGGGGGGGGGGGTTTGTAGCTCCGATTCAGCCGAAAAGCCAGGTCTTGAGGCTTTTCCTGAAGGTGTGCAGAGTAGGGGAGCATTGATGTGAATGTTGTAATGTGAAGGGCCATCGACTGGCGTTGTGAATGGTCTTTTGTGTGTCATGTATAAACGGTGTGAGAATGACCTGTAAAGAGGATGGTGCCTTGTCGTGGCTTTACAGCTCACGAGCTGTGAGTCATTGGTTTATTTAATTTTTAACAGTGCATTTCCTTGTTGTAAAATCTCTTGTTAAAAACATTTTATGCCCTGAACCTTCACTCACCCTCGTGCCAAATCCAACCAGTATGTGTGTGTACTTAAGGAATAGTTAGTTGTGAAGTAATATTTGTCTTTTCTGTCTTTCTCTGCCAGGGTGTACATTGTCTCTCCATTGTCTGTTGATGTGAGTGTTGTAATGTGCTGGGCCCGCGGCTAGTGGTGTGAACGTTTGTGTCAAGTATGAAAGGTGTGTGAATGGCCTGTAAAGAGCTGTGAGTCATTGGTTCAGGTTTTTAACCTTTTAAATATTAACAGTGCATTTCCTTTTGTGACATCACTTGTTAATAAAATATACATTTTGAACCCTTCAATCACCTTCATGCCAAATCCAACCAGTATGTGTGTGTACTTGAGGAACAGGTGGATAGGCAGTAATATTTGTCTTGTCTATCTTTCTTTGCCAAGGTGTAGTTTGTGTCTAGGGAAATTTACCAACTCTAGATATTTATGTAAACTAAAAACAATGGGGAGTATTTGGTGGTGTGCCTCTCATGGATCCCAACAACTTTTCTTACCCACATTGCCATGCAAACCTCAAAATGTGACTATAGTCACACATTTTCCTTCCATTACTGTGCCATAATCTTCTGGAATCAGAAAAACCACAATGTTCCTACCACCAAGCATTCCCCCAGGTCTCCAGATAACAATTGTACCTCACTTGTGTGGGTGGCACAAGTACTTGCGACATGGAAGGGCCCAAAAGGTATTGTGGAGGCATCAAAATTATCCATCACAAAAGTACCTGGTTTTGCAAGGGGGTCACCTGGGTTTTTGGCCGCGGTCTCGGCGGCCATCTAGGGAAACCTTCCAAACCCTGACATTTCTGAAAACTAAACACCTGGGGGAGTCCAGGGAGGTTTGGGTTGCATGGATCCCCTGTTTTCCTACCCAGAATCCCCTGCAAACCTCAAATTTAGCTGAAAAAAGCACCTTTTTCACAAGTTTCCATGTGGGAAAGTTCTAGCATCACCAGGCTCACACAAATTTCCTATCACCCAGCGTTCCCCCAGGTCTTCCTATAAAATGGTACCTCACTTGTGAGGGTGGGCCAAGTACCCATGACAGGCAAGGGCCCATAACGTGTTGTGTTTCCTTCACAGAAATGTGAGGAAAATGTGTTTTTTTCCCCAACGTTTGAGATTTGCAAGGGATTCTGGGTAACAGAACAAACTGAGAGCCACACAAGTCACACCATCCTGGATTCCCCAGGATGTCTAGTTTTAAAAAATGTACAGGTTTGCTAGGTTTTCCCAGGTGCCGTCTGAGCTAGGCTCCAAAATCCACAGCTAGACACAGTGAGAAAAAAGGGTCTCCTTTCACTGGAAAAATGTGATGTGCCCACGTTGCGTTTTGGGCCGTTTCCTGTTGCGGGCACTAGGCCTACCCACACAAGTGAGGTACCATTTTTATCGGGAGACTTAGGGGAATGCTGGGTAGATTGAAGTTTGTGGCTCCCCGCAGGTTCCTGAACTTTTCATCACAGAAATGTGAGGAAAATGTGTTCCTTTTGACAAAGTTTGTGTTGTGCAAAGGATTCTGGGTAACAGAACCTGGTGAGAGCCACGCACGTCACCCCATCCTGGATGTCTAGTTTTAAAAAATGTACAGGTTTGCTAGGTTTTCCCAGGTGCCAGCAGGGCTAGGGTCCACAATCCACAGCTAGACACATTGCAAAAAAAGGGTCTGTTTTCACTGGAAAAATGTGATGTGCCCACATTGCGTTTTGGGCCATCTCCTGTCACGGGCACTAAGCCTACACACACAAGTGAGGTACCATTTTTATTGGGAGACTTGTGGGAATGCTGGGTGGGTGGAGGTTTGTGGCTCCCTGCAGATTCCAGAACTTTCTATCACAGAAATGTGAGGAAAATTTGTTTTTTGGCCAAAGTGTGAAGTTTGAAAGGGGTTCTAGGTAACAGAACCTGGTGAAAGCCACAGACGTCACCCCATCCTGGATTACCCTGGATGTCAAGTTTTCAAAAATGTACAGGTTTGCTAGGTTTCCCAAGGTTCCGTCTGAGCTAGGGTCCAAAATCCACAGCTAGGCATATTGCGAAAGAATGGTCAGTTTTCTCTGGAAAAATGTGATGTGCCCACGTTGTGTTTTGGGCCATTTCCTGTCACGGGCACTCGGCCTACCCACACAAGTAAGGTATCATTTGTATCGAGAGACTTAAGTGAATACAGAATTGTAGAACAAGTGTTATTACCAATTGACTTTCTAGGCATTTCTGCCTTCCAAATGTAAGACAATGTGTAAAATAGAAGTCACTTTGAAAAATGTCCTCTTATTTACATGCTAGTATGGGTACCCACAATTTTGGAGATGTGCAAATAACTACTACTTCTAAACTCTATATTGTGTTCCTATTTTGGAAATACATAGGTGTCCTCGATACCTATTTATCACTCTTTATATTTTACCAAATGAATTGCTATATACCCGGTACACAATGAAAACCCATTGCAAGGCACGCTTCAGTTATTGGCTCTGGGTACCTCGGGTTCTTGGGAAACCTACAAGTCCTATAAATCACCACAACCAGAAGGGTCCAGCAGACGTAACGGTATATTGCTTTCAAACATCTGCCATACTTAGAAGAAGTTACAGGTGAAAACATTGGCACAAATTACTGTTTTTTTCAACTCAATTTCAATATTGTTTTATTTCAACTGTTAGTTTCTATAAGAAAACCTTGAAGGATCTACACAAATGACCCCTTGCTAAATTCAGAATGTTGTCTACTTTTCAGAAATGCATAGCTTTCTGGGATTCATTATTGCTTTTACACCCATTTTTACCACTAACTGGAAGGAGGTTGAAAGCAGAAACAATAGTAAAAATAGGCTATGTCCCAGTAAAATGCCAAAACTGTGTAGAAATTTTGGTTTTGTGACAAAGGTCTGCCTGTCGCTGAAAGCTGGGAAGCTTGTGATTTCGGTACCACAATCCCTTTGTTGATACCATTTGCAGGGAAAAAAACAGACACTTTTGTTGCGTTCTCTCTTTTCTTTTTGTCCCCTCTCTCCTCCCTTCTCCCCCCTCCCTCCTGTCATCAGCTGAGCGTTCCAGAATGTTGCCAGACGACAGCTGATGACCGCCCTGACCGGACGCTTCCCCCGGTTCACCCCTCTGGCCTGTACATTCCTGTGTTGGTAGATTTCAATAAACTTTGTTTTTACCATTAACCTGGATTGTCATCTTTACAAACTGGCGACGAGCTACCAAAACAGACGAGCCTCGCGTGTTTGAAGATTCCGTAACCCGACTTATGATGAGGACACGGATGAGGATGAGGAAACGGATATGAAGATCTGTCAAATGTGAAGAACACTCACTTCACCAACGGAATAATCTAAACAAAAGCAAAATTATCCACAGGTCAGTGAAGCTAGAGATTCAGCGCTTCGAGTCTGTCACGGGGTACAATTATTGTAGAGCGCGCACTGGACTTTCTTCTAGGCTCAGTTTAATACCCCTTTATTTTAATTCAAAGTTTGTTCTACCTACAGATCAACATTCATGATAATTATTACGGACTCTCTCATTTCATTGTGAAACGTTGCTGCACTTCTCCGGCGCCTGTCAGATGGTTACACTGTTCTCCTCAGCTGACACTGCAACCGCCGCAACTGACAACTGTCATCCAACCGCTGCTCACCAACCAACGGTCTCCTAGTTACAGTGACTCATCACATCATTCACGCATGCGGCGGCCATCTTTGAAGAAGGATTTTCACTTGTTTTTGAAACAGCACCATTCCTTGCCTCCTTTACTACGTCGTGACGCACGTTACCTGCGCAGCGCCATATTGTTTCCTCACATCAACTCCGTCTTTGAGCATCGACGCAGGAGACTCATCGCTGCCAACGATTTCAAACTACAACGCTGATCTGCACAAGCACAAGAAAGATGAAGTAAGTCTTTTGGCAGTTTACCAACGCTCCCGTGCCTCTCGACACTGACAGGCACAGCATCGTTCAGCCTGCCCTCCTTGCTATTCTGTGCAGACAACATCACTCTCTATCCTGCAAATCATCAAGCAATCACTTTAAACCTCAACTTTTGGCCCACTACTGTCACGCTTATTCCTCCACCCCCTGCTCACACTGGTTATCCTAACTTGTAGCTCCTTTCTTCCTTCAAATTTTTTTTTGAGATGGCTTCAGGTTATTTGCTTAACCTTACACCTCCTCAAACTTTTCTAGCTGGGGCAGGTGAACCCCTACTAAAATGGGAAGAGTGGAGGGAACACTTTCTAAATTTCATCTCTACATTCGATGATGAGGAGGAATTCACAGCAGAAAAGAAATACAAAATTCTATTGCATTGCTTAGGCGCAGGTGGCATCAAAATCTTCAAAAGAATTAACAAAAAAATAAGAGGTGAAAATGAGGGTGGTATTTTTGTGAATGCAATTGATGACCTAAATAATTATTATAAGCCTACTGTTTACGTGGCTGTGGACAGGTATAAGTTTTTCCACAGGAAGCAGGGACTACCACTCTCTTTGTAATATTGCCCGAGCCGAATATGTGAGCGCTACCATCACGACTGCACAGAATAGCTCCAAAACCTTGTTTAAATTGGTTAAAGAACTATCTGGTGCAGCTTGCCAACCTTCCCCCCCTGTGCTCACTGAATCTCAATGTGAGGATCTAGCCAAGTTTTTCCTCTGTAAAGTGGAGAAAATATACTCGGCATTGAATGTTGACACAGCCAACATGGTACAGCAAACTAAGAACTCCCCTCCAACACCGGGAAGTACTGCTTTGCTGGATTGTCAGACTGTCGTACCTTCCAATACACTGAAAAATTGGTCGCCTCTTGACATAACCTCTTTTACACGGCTTTTAGATAGCCTTAAATCCGGCTCTCCTAGAGATCCCCTTCCCATCGTCGTACTACAGAAGCTGGAGCTGTCGTCGCTAAGGCTAATCATGGAATTGCTTAATGCCTCCTTACAGGAAGCAATTGTCCCATCTGAATGGAAGCACGCCATGGTCCTCCCACTTTTGAAAAAAGCCAATGCTGACCCGGCAGAACCATCTAATTTTCGTCCGATCTCCTTACTCCCGGCTTTCTCTAAAATATTAGAAAAACACATTAACCTGCAACTGACGCATTTTGTTGATTCCCAAAAATTTCTGCATTCCTCACAGTCCGGTTTTAGAGCGGGTTTCTCTACAGAAACTACTCTCCTTGGAGTCACAGAAACATTGCGTCACCGTCTAGATACTGGTGAAACTGTGGCACTCATATTGCTTGATTTGAGTGCTGCTTTTGACACGGTATCGCATACCGTGTTATTGAAAGCTTTACAATCACTGGGCATTGTCGATGCAGCACTCAATTGGCTCACTGATTTTTTGGCCGATCGTACATTTCAGGTCTTCTCTCCGTCAGCCAGTTCTAAGACCCATGCTTCTCCTCACGGAGTACCGCAGGGCTCCATTCTCAGCCCGCTATTGTTCAATGTTTACGTTAGGCCTCTGGCGACGATCGCCGAAGATGCTGGGTTGTCTATTTTTTCCTACGCCGATGACACCCAGATGATCTTCTCCCTCTCCACAAAAGGGGCATCTAAGCCATCATCTCTCCAGTCAGGGCTGCGGAATATTGCAGGTTGGATGCAAGCCAACCTGCTTAAACTCAACGGCGAAGCGACGGAAGTACTAATTTTGGGGAAGAATAAAGATCTTTGGGGTCCTCAGCACTGGCCTCATGAAATGGGTGCACTCCCCCAACCTGCACACCAGGTCCGCAATCTAGGTGTTATCATCGATGACCAGCTTTCAATGAAGCAACAAGCGGTCAAGGTCGCCTCAACCTGCTTCACCATCCTAAAGTGGCTCAAAAAAATTCTTTGGATGCTGCCTGGTCCCACTCAAAGAACTGTGGTCCACTACTTCCAGGCTGGACTATGGCAACGTCCTGTATTTAGGAGCCAATAAGGAGGTGACACGTAAACTTCAGGTGGTACAGAACTCAGCTGCCAGGCTGCTCTGCCAGGTTCCTAGAATGGCTCCCATCTCAGGCTCGCTCCGTGACCTTCACTGGCTCAGGGTGGAGAACCGCATTAAATTCAAAGCCCTGAGTTATATGTACAAAATCAAATCTGGCACGGCACCTCAGTACCTGAATGCCTTAGTCCACCCTTACCATCCATTGCGCCTTCTTCGTTCTTCCACTCAGGCAACATTTTCGGTTCCCAGGACTAGACTGTCGCGAATGGGTGGTCGGTCTTTTTCTTGTCTGGGCCCCTCTCTGTGGAATTCTCTCCCCTTGTCACTTCGTACAGAAACCATCTATGCGAATTTCCGAAAATGTTTAAAAACGTGGTTATTCAATCAGTAGTTCCTTCTACTCTGTTCGTGTCAAGCGGCGCCGGGAAACCTCTGGGTAGGTGTGCGCCTTATAAAATTAAATAACAATAACAGGGCCAAGACGAATCCATTGATGACTATGTTGCCGCGCTTAAAAACCTAGCCATCACATGTCGTTTTGAAGGTCTCCACGACGAATTTATCAGAGACCAAATTGTCATGCAGGGGTCAAATACCAATATTCAAGACAATTTATGGGCGAAAGGAGAAAGTCCCTTATAAACAGTAATTGACATTGCCAGAAGAGCAGAATTCTCCGGCAGATGTGCCAAGGCTGTCATTGCAGAAAATAAAGATAAAAAAGAGGACAGCATTGTGGCTAAGGTGGGCGATTTGAAACCCAAGCAAGGAAGAAAGGGTAACAGCAGCAAACCCAACCGTGATAGGAACTTTGATAATTCTGGCGGCGCAAAAAGACGTTGTTATAGGTGCGGCAGTTTAAACCACTTAGCAAATGATAAAAATTGCCCAGCCAGGAAACATAAATGTTCTTTATGTGGTGTCATGGGACATTTTCAGAAAGTCTGCCATAAAAAACCTTCTAAATCTGTAAAATTTATTGATAATGATCAAGGGGAAAGTTCTAATTCTTCTGATGAGAGTGACATTAACATGTTTGTACTCAATATCGAAGATGATTGCATCTAAGATATAGATGATACAGAAAAGGGCACAGGCAAGAAAAACCTGTATGTGAAATGTGTATAGGCGGTATTGGTATATCTATAGTCTCGGACTCAGGTTCGCCTTACACAATTGTAAACCATAATGTATGGAAAGAAAAGTTTTTGCCCCATCTCGGGGAACAATTGGAAACACCAGACATCTCCATAAAAACCTTCACAGCGGATTCCATTGAACTAAAAGGGTACAGGAAACTTAAATTTTCATTCAAAGGTAGAGAATCCTTGTGTAAACTCTATGTTTCTAAATCGGGCCCCTCCGTCCTAGGATGGTTAGATCAGTGCAAACTGGGGATTGCCCTAAACCCTAACAGTGAGGAACCTGTCATCGTTCAATCGGATGAGGAGCTTTGTAATAACATACTTCAGAGGTTCCCCAAAGTTTTTACCAATTCCATTGGCCTCTTTAAGGGATTTGAACACAAAATCTGTGTAAAGGAAGGTGCCATACCCAAGATTCACAAAGTCAGGAACATTCCATTTTCTATCAAAGAGGGAGTAAAAGCTCAATTGGAAAAACTACTAAGCAATGACATTATTGAAAGGGTTGAGTCATCAGAATGGGTTGCCCCTTTGATTGTGGTGAAGCGACCCAACAGCCATTTGAGATTATGCATAGACTTGCATGATCTCAATGAAAACATCCTAGTGGATCAATTTCCCTACCACGCATCAATGAGATGTTAGCATGTACCAAGGGGGTTAAATATTTTTCAACCATAGGCCTGAAGGTGGCATACCATCAAGTCCCCTTACATCCTGACAGCAAGAGTTTGACTACTTTCATCACTCCCTTTGGGTGTTTCCGTTTCAAAAGAGTTCCCTTTGGTTTGGCATCCGCCACTGCCATGTTCCAAAGACTGATGCACGAAACATTTAACCCCTTCGCTGCTAGGCCTTTTCCCCCCCTGTGCTAAGCATTATTTTGGCTATTTGGGGTAGTTCGCGCTTAGGCCCCTGTAACTTTTTGACCACATAAGGTATCCACGCCAAAGGAAGGGGTGTGGCTTAGCCGAGGATCATGGCGGACGCGTGAGCCGAGAGCTCCGCGCCAGCCCGTTTTTCATCCTCGTAAATCATTCAGCCGGGGCCGCTTTGTCAGCTTTCAGCTGCCTCTCGGGAGCCCGACTACTGAGGGGCGCACCCGAACGAGAATTGAGGCTTATTGGAGCTGCAGGACGGCAGCGGCATCCCGATGCGAGGAGTGCGTGGTAGAGACTGGTGTCATGGCGGCCACAGGAGCAACAGAGAGGCCCGGGCACCCCTCCACTTATGGAGCTGCTGCTCTTGCGGACTGAAGAACATCCGGTGAGGTGTGCGGCAAGGGACAGACCCTCGTGAGCAAGGCGGATGTTGCGGCTGAAAGAGGTGCAACCCGAGCGCCGCTGGGGCGTGGTGAGCGGGCCCCCCTCGGCAGCATCAACAACCAGGAGCACGGTGCCGCGGATGAGCTGTGCCGCAGAGCGACGGAGCTGGGACACCGGCGGCGATTCTGAACTGTGCTCCGGATCTGTGGTGAGGCGCGATCGCGCAGGCAGGAGGCGGCCGCACCTGTGACTCTGGCTGGAGGTCATTACTTGCCAGGTTGAAGTGCGTCAGTGGGCCTAGGGATTTCGCTACTGGCGGAACCCCAGTGACACGAGCATACAGGTGGCGTTGTGTGCCGTGGTGGCTCCCCCCGGCCCTAAATCAAGGCTGCGCCTGGACTGGGAGACCAGGGGGTGGTAGAGCTGGACACGGCTGACCGGGGCCGTGCAGAGGTAGCAGCCGGCGAGATCAACATGGTGGGAAGCGTGGGCCTACTTGGGTGGCCCGCTGCTCAGGCCTCGGCCCTGAACTGATTGCCCCAGAGAAGAAGCATGGGCAGCGGCCCCGGGGTGAGCCTGATTGCCGCTGGCAAGGTGCGGGGGGCCCCACCGCAGCCCACACCAGCCGCGACCGCAGGAGTTGGACTTAAGTAATGGAGGACCGACGCCCTTGCACTTTACAGCGCACTTAGCGGACTCACCCCAGGGTGTATGATGATGGTCCCCATGCGCTGAGCGGCAAGCACGAATTTGGCAAACCCCTGATCCATTCCATGGAGCTGAGAGCGGTGCCACCCCGATGGGCTGACCACCTGTGAAGTGCTGGGTATATCACGGAGCGGGGCCTCGATGCTGGGGCGCTCCCTGTGGGCCCTGTCTACCTGCCGAGGCTAGTGAGGCGCTTGCAGGCCCCAAAACAGAGCCTGGGTAGCGTTGGGCTGCAGCCGCACGCCTAGCCCAGAGAGTGACAGGAGAAGTGCCTGGACGGTCTGCGGGGCATTACTGGGAGTACAGTAAGGCGACGGAGATACCCTGTGGCGATAGCACGCCAGTTCACCTGGTGCGGTGCATCAAGAGAGACACCGAGCTTGGGAATCCAGTGTACTGGTGGAGTCTGTAGACCAGAGGACCACGCCGACCACGAATAGCTTGAGCAGGGATGCCCTAGTGGGGCCTGAATGGGGCTGCTGACCTCGAGGAGGAGTGGCATACAAGATCCGCGACACGTGACAAAACTACTAGGGAAGTAAGGAGACTGCCTGGGCGGCTAGTTCTGGAGGACCACACCGTGGTCTGAATTGTGGTGGAATAAGGCCTGAGATCCTCGCTTGCCCTCGTCTATAGGACACCCTGAATCCACTGCAAATCACCAGGCGGAGGTATCGTTTTGGTCTAGTTTAGTCTTGTCATCATGGGTAAACCTAGGGGCCGCCAGACGGGGGGCCCCTAGGATCCGGAGGACAGCGCCCAGGAACAATCCCAAACTACCCCGGAAGACCCGGTACAGCAGCAACTCGGTAAAATACTGGAGGCCATAGCGGATACGAAGGCTACGTTCCATCAAGACATCAGCACTGTCGCGGTTGGGCTTGGCCTGCTGCGGGAAGAACATAAGAAGTTGTTGGAGAGGGTTAAAGAGACTGAGTCTAATGTAGCAGATATGGTCCAGGCGCAAAAGGCTTTGGAGCAGCAGGTGGGGGCCCTTACGGACAGAGTGTGTTTATTGGAACGCAGGGCTGAAGATGCGGAAGGGCGCAATCGAAGAAACAATGTCAGAGTTCTGGGCCTACCGGAGGGGACGGAGGGGGGCGACATGGTGTCTTTCCTGGAACGCTGGTTCAGGAATGTGGTAGCGCCCGAAGGTCTGTCCGCCTTTTATACCCTGGAGAGGGCCCATAGGGTGCCTGCCAAACCGTTGGCCCCGGGGAGACCTCCGAGACCCGTGGTGGCCCGCCTGCTTCACTTCCGGAACAGAGACCTACTCCTGCAAAAAGCGAGAGCAGAGGGCCCCTTCACTGTAGACAACAGCAAGGTCTCTCTTTTTCCGGACTATACGTTGGAGGTACAGAGGAAGCGGGCCTCCTACTTGGAGGTTAAGAAAGCATTGAGAGAAGAGGGCCTCCAATACTCTCTGATGTTTCCAGCTCGACTGCGTATTATACTAGAGGGGAACACTCACTACTTTGACTCTCCCAAAGATGCCTGGGACTGGCTGGAGGCTTACAAGGGCGAGACACCACGCGACAGGGGTGTTGGAGCCGTTGGACGGCGGACCACGGACCCTGGGGAGCGCCCGAGACGACGACCTCGCAGGGGGACCCCGAAGAAACCATCCTCATCTCAGACGGAGAGGGAGAGAGCTGAGGCGTTACAGGCTGTGGCAGCGCTGATGCAGGGTCGGAGCCCTGCTCCGGAGGCAGAGGACGGCACTTCAAGAGAGACAGCGGACAATGACACAGACACTTCCCATAGCGATAGTGTGAAGATGCCTGTGGTGACACCAAATACCGCGGACGATATTATTTGACATCTGTGGTAGGCTAAGGTGTCTATGATACTTAGAGGGGCGCTGGACTCCCAATGACTGTTATAGGCCCGAGCTGCTTTCCTGTATTTGAGGCTTGTGCGCTCAGGTTGGTGGTAGTATCTTGTGGCAGCCACGCTCCCTTGTACCTCTGTAACTGTCAGAGGACTTTGTGTATCTTTCTATAGTTTGGATGGGGACTAGTTTTACAGTACCTGTCCTGGGGAGGGGGAGTTGGGGGTTTAGTTTAACTGAAGGGTTGTTAGTTGGGGGCAGGCAAATCACTATGGGAACTAGGACTGAGAGGCTGTTTAGGTTGTCGAGATGGGTACCCCAAGTGACTTAAAATGTATTTCAAGGAATGTGCGGGGAATGCATTCAATGTTGCGGCGCCATAAATTTAGTCCGCAGGGGGTTCAGATTGCATTGCTCCAGGAGACTCACATAAAAGCACAGGAAGGAGCGGCCCTACAGCGCCGATGGCGAGGCCAAGCATTTTATACCAATTACCATTCGCCAGAGGGGTACTAATTTGGGTAAAGGCGGGTGTACCTTTTCAATGCACGAATCAAATTACAGACCCAGAAGGCAGGTATGTGGTGGTAACTGGGAAACTAGATGGCAAAGACATAGTATTGGGAAACGTGTATGCTCCCAATACAGAGCAACCTACCTTCTTGTCACAGCTTTCTAGGAATATTGGCACCCTTTCTAACAGGATCGGTCATAATAGGGGGGGATTTCAACTGTATTTCTGACGTTGTCCTGGATCGTTCCCACCCCCCGCTCCCTGATGCACCCATTTATAAAATAGCAGAAGCAAGGCGAAACTGGCAGGAGCGATGGGGATTAGTGGACTCTTGGAGGGCACAGCACCCGGGGGTTCGAGACTATTCTTTTTTCTCTGCTCTACACGATCTCCATGTTCGGCTAGACGCGGTTTTGTGTTCACCAGATGTGCATGCAGGGGTACAGAGCAGTAGTGAATACCTCACTAGAACGATATCGGATCACAACCCGCTCTTGCTGCGGGTACAGTGGTCTCGCACAAGGCCTAAAATACCTACATGGCGCCTACGCCCTGAAGCCTTAGAGGATCAGGTGTTTCGTGCAACAGTGGGCACTGGCATAACCCAATATTTCCAAGAAAATGCTGACACAGCGACGTCTTCCTTAGTGGAATGGGATGCTTTTAAAGCAGTCATTAGGGGACGCTGCATCTCAGAGGTGGTGGGAGTGCGTAAAGGGCTCTTAAGGGACGTACAGGAGGCAGACCAGCGCCTCTGAGAGGTAGAACAGGAACGTCCTGAGAGGCCTGATAAACAGGGGGAGCTCGTGGAAGCAAAAGAGGATGTAGCAGCGCAAGTAGAACGACTGTGCTGCTTTGATTATAAAAAATATATCACACGTGCCCATGCTGAAAGAGACAAGTCCGGGGCCCTTTTAGCTTGGCTAGCTAACCCGGCTCAAAGGGGAACGACGATTTTGGAGCTCAGAGACCGCCACGGACCGAGATACCCTGTTATACTCAACAGGGTATTAATGAGCTGTTCCTTGCGTACTATGCAGATTTGTATAAAAGTAAATTGACCGTGATAGATGACGACATGAATAGGTTTGTACACGCAGTGGAGCTACCGCACCTGGGTACAGAACAGGCGGACACATTGGGTCAGGATGTCGAACTCGGAGAGGTGAGGGGAGCTATTAAACATATGGCTAGGAACAAGACGCCAGGGACGGATGGTTTGCCGATTGAATTTTACCTGGCGTACACTGAGTTGCTGGCCCCTAGATTGGTTAAACTATATAATGATGCTAAACAGGTAGGACAGCTGTCCGCAACGACTCAAGAGGCAATTATTATCCCACTGCTAAAGCCTGGGAAACCATCTTGGGACAGATCCGCATATCACCCACTTTCGATGCTTAATATGGATTATAAGATACTGAGCCGTATCGTAGCCACCCGTCTCCTTCCCTATGTGACAACATTAGTACCCAGAGATCAGTCCGGGTTCATCCCAACCAGGAATACGGCTATTAATGTAGGACGACTCTTGCGGGTCCTGGAAGCCGATACCTATTCAAAAGATATGGCAACTGTCTTTGCAGTGGACATCGAAAAAGCATTCGATAGTCTTGAATGGCCTTACCTGTTCCAGGTAATGCATACATTTGGATTATGGGATAAATTTATAGCTTGGACAGCCCTATTATACAAAAACTCCACGGCAAGGGTTAAAACGGGTGGGTTGATTTCTGACACCTGTGAAGTAGGCCGGGGAACGAGACAAGGATGCTCACTGTCCCCCCTCCTATTTGCCTTGGCCGTAGAGCCACTAGTGGCTAAGGCCAGGACAGGGCAACATTATCAAGGCCTCAATGTGCACGGGCATATTCACCACATTGCGCTCTATGCAGATGACTTGCTTATGTTCTTGGCGAATTCGAGAGAAGCGCTCTGTGGAGCGAAGGAGCTACTCCGAGACTTTGGCAGAGTGGCGGGGCTCAGGGTAAATTGGACGAAGTCTTGCCTGTTCCCGACAACTGGTGATAGAGACGGGCCACAAGAAACTGATGGAGTGAAATGGGAGTATAGGTGTTTAACATATTTAGGGATGCAAATATATCATACACAGGGAGATCTTCTGGAGGGCAATATAGGTAGAGCCTTCAGGGGAATGAAAGGCAACTTTGATTTCTGGGGGGCGCTTCCTCTGTCAGTAGCGGGACGAGTGGCCTTACTTAAAATGGTGACACTTCCGAGGCTACTATACTACTTTGGGACATTGCCGGTTTGGATACCGGGCAGATTTTTTACTCAACTTAAGACGATGGTCACGGGATTCCTATGGGGAACCGGTCGAAGGAGGGTAGCACTGGGAGTCCTTATGAGATCGAGGGCAGAGGGGGGTCTGGCAGTGCCCGATTTTGAGGCCTATTACTTGGCTGCTCAACTACAGTGGCTCACGCAGGTGGTGGCAGCTAGACTTCGAGGGACGGACGAGATAAGGGATAGAGCTCCACCACTGCGAGTACTGTCCCAAATCTTTCTGAAGTTACCCATCCGAATCCATACGGTCCCAGGCGACCTAAAAGTCGCACGGCAATGCTGGAACAGGAGTCTGAAACGAGCACGGATTGAATTTCCCTATGCGCCTGATATCCCTTTGTCCATGTGTGAGGCATTACCACATGGGGGTGCCTGGAAGGGACTGGCGAGCTGGAGAGAGCGAGGCCTGACCACTGTAGGGGACTTATATGACGATGGCGCTATGCTCCCATTCAGTGACTTACAGGAACGTTATGACCTGCCCAGGGGGGACTTTTTATTACACACTGCACTCACCGCGGCTATCCAAAAACACTGGAGGGACTCACTGAACCGCAGACATCGATGGGGTGTCAATACATAGTGTCGGCGGCAGGAACTTTTAGAGCGGTCACATGTCTATATAGACGTATGACACAGGAAATGCTAGTCCCCCTGACTGCACTGCGGCACAAATGGGAAGAAGATTTGGGGGAGGAGATTCCGAAAAAGACCTGGGCTGATCTTGTGGAGCGGGCGTGGAAGAGTTCAAGGAATGCCCGATTCCAATTATTGCACTTTTACATATTACATAGAGCCTACCTCACTCCGGCGAAGATTAATAAATATTTCGACATCCGCACGGCAGCATGTCCACGCTGTAATAGAGAGGGAGCAGACTTTCGCCATATGTTTTGGGATTGCTCACACTTAGATGCCTATTGGGTCGACGTGGTTGCCTTATTGACCGAGATAACTGACAGGGACTTGGAACCGGCTATAGGACCCTGTGTCTTGCATTGGTTCCCCCACACAGCCAAAAATAAGATCTCAAGCAAATTTCTAGATATGGGTCTCTTATTGGCTAAACGAGAAATCGCTATGCATTGGAAAGCACAGAAGGGCCCTAAAATAAACAGATGGAAGAAGGAACTAATTAAATGGGCGGAGTGTGATGGAATAATTAGGCTGCAATTAGCAAAAAGAGCGGGAATTGAGAGAGCACTAGAGGCAGCAAGGGCATGGGAAACACTGGTGGCGCTCCTAAAGATCCCGGACAGTGATAGCGACGAAGCTCCCTTGATTGCAACTCCTGGAGAGGTAGACTAGTTAGCCTACCCCCGTGCACCGTATGTCACGGAGGACCTAGATATTGCGCGCTGCGCGACCCCATCACCACCGCGGACTAGATACCAAAGTATTATCCTAGTTGTATTTGCAAAACTACACTGCAACAACCCCAGTCCGCAGTTAAAGCACTGATTGTACGTGACATGCCTGATGGGAGGGATGGGTGGGGGGTAGTTGTGGGAGGGTAGGACTGTTTTAAGATATATGACACCAACGAAATATGTGCCAAATGATTATTGTGTAATACAGGATTCATGGGATGTGGGTGGGGGAGGGCAAAGGTTATATATGTGTTAGTTACTATATTTGTATCGCCCACAACAGCGGCATCGCTCATTCCATTTTATGTATCTTAACACAAATCTTCTCATAGAGTGTATTTCTATAGGCCTGCAAAACTCAATAAAATTTGTTTAAAAAAAAAAATAAGGTATCCACGCCAAATTTGCGTCCTTTTCTTCCAACATCATGGGGATTCTAAAGGTACCCAGGGTTTGTGGATTCCCCTGGAGGTGACCCAGAAATTAGCCAAAATACAGCTAAATTTTGATTTTTTATGGAAAAATGGGAAAAAAGTGCTGCAAATGAAAGCGTCTGTTTTTTTCCCTGCAAATGGTATCAACAAAGGGTTTGTGGGGCTAAAATCACCATTTTCCCAGCTTTTAGGGACTGACAGACTTTTGTCAGAAAACCAACATTTTTTACACAGTTTTGGCATTTTACTGGGATATAGCCTATTTTTGCTATTTTTTGTGCTTTCAACCTTCTTCCAGTTAATGGTAGAAATGGGTATGAAAGCAATAATGGATCCTGGAAAGCTATACATTTTAGAAAAGTAGACAACATTCTGAATTCAGCAAGGGGTAATTTGTGTAGATCCTTCAAGGTTTCTTTATAGAAACTAACAGTTGAATATAGGAAAAATTGAAAATTAGTTGAAAAAAACAGCCACTTGTGCCAACGTTTTCATCTGTAACTTCTTCTGATTGTGACAGCTGTTTGAAAGCAATATACAGATACATCCGCTGGACCTTTCTGGTTGTGGGGATATATAGGACTTGTAGGTTCACCAAGAACCCGACGAACCCAGAGCCTATAACTGAGCAGCGTTTTGCAATGGTTTTTTATTATGTACCGGGAAAATAGCAATTAATTTGGGAAAATATATACATGGAAAAATCGGTATGGAAGACACCTATGTATTTCTGAAATTGGAACAAAATATAGAGTTTAGAAACAGTAGATACCCTAAGTCTCCCAATGAAAATGGTACCTCACTTGTGTGGGTAGGCCTAGTGCTCGCACAGTGAAAACGGACCCTTTTTTTGCAAAGTGCCTAGCTGTAGATTTTGAACCCTAGCTCTGCCGGCACCTAGGGAAACATAGCAAACCTATACATTTTTTAAAACTACACACCCAGGGGAATCCAGGATGGGGTCACTTGACTGGCTTTCACTAGGTTTTGTTACTCAGAATCCCTTGCAAACCTAAAAATGTGTACAAAAAAACACATTTTCCTCACATTTCTGTGGTGAAAAGTTCTGCAATCTGCGTGGATCCACAAAATTCCACCCACCCCGCGTTCTCCAAAGTGTTCTGAGAAAAATGGTACCTCACTTGTGTCGGCAGGCCTAGTGCCCGCCACAGGAAACGGCCCAAAACGCAACGTGGACACACCACATTTTCACAGTGAAAACTGACCCTTTTTTTGCAAGTGTCTAGCTGTAGATTTTGAACCCTAGCTCTGCCGGCACCTAGGGAAACCTAGCAAACCTATACATTTTTGAAAACTGGACATCCAGGGAAATCCAGGATGGGGTGACTTGACTGGCTCTCACCAGGTTCTGTTACCCAGAATCCCTTGCAAACCTAAATATTTGTCAAAAAAACCACATTTTCCTCACATTTCTGTGGTGGAAAGTTCTGGAATCTGCGTGAATCCACAAAATTCCACCCACTCCGCGTTCCCCAAAGTCTTCCGAGAACAATGGTACCTCATGTGTGTGGGTAGGCCTAGTGCCCGCGACAGGAAACTGCCCAAAACGCAACATGGACACACCACATTTTCACAGTGAAAACGGACCCTTTTTTTGCAAAGTGCCTAGCTGTAGATTTTGAACCCTAGCTCTGCCGGCACCTAGGGAAACCTAGCAAACCTATACATTTTTGAAAACTAGACACCAAGGGGAATCCAGGATGGGGTGACTTGACTGGCTCTCACTAGGTTCTGTTACCCAGAATCCCTTGCAAACCTAAACATTTGTCCAAAAAAACACATTTTCCTCACATTTCTGTGGTGGAAAGTTCTGGAATCTGCGTGGATCCACAAAATTCCACATATACCCGTTCCTCAAAGTCTTCCGAGAAAAATGGTACCTCACTTGTGTGGGCAGGCCTAGTGCCCACGACAGGAAACGTCCCAAAACGCAATGTGGATACACCACATTTTCACAGTGAAAACGGACCCTTTTTTTGAAAAGTGCCTAGCAGTAGATTTTGAACCCTAGCTTTGCCGGCACCTAGGGAAACATAGCAAACCTATACATTTTTGAAAACTAGACACCCAGGGGAATCTAGGATGGGGTGACTTGACTGGCTCCCACCAGGTTCTGTTACCCAGAACCCTTGCAAACCTAAAAATGTGTCCAAAAAAACACATTTTCCTCACATTTCTGTGGTGGAAAGTTCTGGAATCTGCGTGGATCCACAAAACTCCACCCACCCTGCGTTCCCCAAAGTCGTCCGAGAAAAATGGTACCTCACTTGTGTGGGCTTCAAACCATCCAGAACGACGCAGCCAGACTCGTCCTCGGGACCCCACGGCATGAACACATGACGCAACACCTACGAGACCTCCACTGGCTCCCCGTCGAGAAGAGAGTAACCTTCAAACTTCTCAGCCACGCCTACAAATCCCTCCACAACACCGGACCCAAATACCTCAACGAGAGAGTCTCCTTCCACGCACCCAAAAGGAACCTCCACTCCGCTGACCTCGCCCTGGCAGAGACCCCCGCATCCGCAGAAACAGAGCTGGTAGAAGAGCTTTCTCCTACATCGCAGCCAAGACCTGGAACGAGCTCCCAGTTAACATCAGATGCTCCCCCACCCTGCACACCTTCAGGAAGAACCTCAAGACCTTGCTCTTCGACTGAACCGGAGCTGCAGCCCCCCACCCCCCCCAGCGCCTTGAGACCCTCACGGGTGAGTAGCGCGCTTTATAAACCCCTGATTGATTTATTGATTGTGGGTAGGCCTAGTGCCCGCGACAGGAAACGGCCCAAAATGCAACGTGGACACCACATTTTCACAGTGAAAACGGACCCTTTTTTTGCAAAGTGCCTATCTGTAGATTTTGAACCCTAGCTCTGCCGCCACCTAGGGAAACCTAGCAAACCTATACATTTTTGAAAAATAGACACCCAGGGGAATCCAGCATGGGGTGACTTTACCGGCTCTTACCAGCTTCTGTTACCCAGAATCCCTTGCAAACCTAAATATTTGTCAAACAAAACATATTTTCCTCACATTTCTGTGGTGGAAAGTTCTGGAATCTGCGTGGATCCACAGAATTCCACCCACCCCGCATTCCCCAAAGTCTTCCGAGAAAAATGGTACTTCACTTGTGTTGGTAGGCCTCGTGCCCGCGACAGGAAACGGCCCAAAACGCAACGTGGACACACCACATTTTCACAGTGAAAACGGACCCTTTTTTTGCAAATTGTCTAGCTGTAGATTTTGAACCCTAGCTCTGCCGGCACCTGGTGAAACCTAGCAAACCTATACATTTCTAAAAACTAGGCACCCAGGGGAATCCAGGATGGGGTGATTTGACTGGCTCACACCAGGTTCTGTTACCCAGAATTCCTTGCAAACCTACAAATTTGTCCAAAAAAACACATTTTCCTCACATTTCTGTGGTGGAAAGTTCTGGAATCTGTGTGGATCCACAAAATTCCACCCACCCCGCGTCCCCCAAAGTCTTCCGAGAAAAATGGTACCTCACTTGTGTGGGTAGGCCTAGTGCCCGCGACAGGAAATGGCCCAAAATGCAACGTGGACACACCACATTTTCACAGTGAAAACAGACCGTTTCTTTGCAAAGTGCCTAGCTGTAGATTTTGAACCCTAGCTCTGCCGGCACCTAATGAAACCTAGCGAACCTATACATTTATGAAAACTAGACACCCAGGGGAATCCAGGAGGGGGTGACTTGACTGGCTCTCACCAGGTTCTGTTACCCAGAATCCCTTGCAAACCTAACAATTTGTCCAAAAAAACAAATTTTCCTCACATTTCTGTGGTGGAAAGTTCTGGAATCTGCGTGGATCCACAAAATTCCACCCACCCCGCGTTCCCCAAAGTCTTCTGAGAAAAATGGTACCTCACTTGTGTGGGCAGGCCTAGTGCGCGTGACAGGAAACGGCCCAAAACACAACGTGGACACCACATTTTCACAGTGAAAACGGACCCTTTTTTTGCAAAGTGTCTAGCTGTAGATTTTGAACCCAACTCTGCCGGCACCTAGGGAAACCTAGCAAACCTATACATTTCTGAAAACTAGACACTCAGGGGAATCCAGGATGGGGTGACTTGACTGGCTCTCACCAGGTTCTGTTACCCAGAATCCCTTGCAAACCTAAAAATTTGTCAAACAAACCACATTTTCCTCACATTTCTGTGGTGGAAAGTTCTGGAATCTGCGTGAATCCACAAAATTCCACCCACTCCGCATTCCCCAAAGTCTTCCGAGAACAATGGTACCTCACGTGTGTGGGTAGGCCTAGTGCCCGCGAGAGGAAACTGCCCAAAACGCAACATGGACACACCACATTTTCACAGTGAAAGCGGACCCCTTTTTGCAACGTGCCTAGCTGTAGATTTTGAACCCTACCTCTGTCGGCACCTAGGGAAACCTAGCAAACCTATATATTTTTGAAAACTAGACACCCAGGGGAATCCAGGATGGGGTGACTTGACTGGCTCGCACTAGGTTCTGTTACCCAGAATCCCTTGCAAACCTAACAATTTGTCCAAAAAAACACATTTTCCTCACATTTCTGTGGGGGAAAGTTCTGGAATCTGCGTGGATCCACAAAATTCCACATACCCCGCGTTCCCCAAAGTCTTCTGAGAAAAATGGTACCTCACTTGTGTGGGTAGGCCTAGTGCCCGCGACAGGAAACGGCCCAAAACGCAACGTGGACACACCACATTTTCACACTGAAAACGGACCCTTTTTTTGCAAGTGTCTAGCTGTAGATTTTGAACCCTAGCTCTGCCGGCACCTAGGGAATCCTAGCAAACCTATACATTTTTAAAAACTAGACACCCGGGGGAATCCAGGATGGTGTGACTTAACTGGCTCTCACCACGTTCTGTTACCCAGAATCCCTTGCAAACCTACAAATTTGTCCAAAAAAACACATTTTCCTCACATTTCTGTGGTGGAAAGTTCAGGAATCTGCGTGGATCCACAAAATTCCACCCACCCCGCGTCCCACAAAGTCTTCCGAGAAAAATGGTACCTCACTTGTGTGGGTAGGCCTAGTGCCCGCGACAGGAAACGGCCCAAAATGCAACATGGACACACCACATTTTCACAGTGAAAACAGACCCTTTTTCTGCAACGTTCCTAGCTGTGGATTTTGAACCCTAGCTCTGCCGGCACCTAGGGAAACGTAGCAAACTTATACATTTTGGAAAACTAGACACCCAGGGGAATCCAGGATGGGGTGACTTGATTGGCTCTCACCACGTTCTGTTACCCAGAATCCGTTGCAAACCTAAAAATGTGTCCAAAAAAACACATTTTCCTCACATTTCTGTGGTGGAAAGGTCTGGAATCTGCCTGGAGCCACAATATTCCACACACCCTGCGTTCCCCAAAGTCTTCCGAGAAAAATGGTACCTCACTTGTGTGGGCAGGCCTAGTGCCCGTGACAGGAAACGGCCCAAAACGCAAAGTGGACACACCACATTTTCCTAGTGAAAACTGACCCTTTTTTTGCAAAGTGCCTAGCTATAGACTTTGAACCATAGCTCTGCCGGCACCTAGGGAAACCTAGCAAACCTATACATTTTTGAAAACTAGACACCCAGGGGAATCCAGGATGGGGTGACTTGACTGGCTCTCACCACGTTCTGTTACCCAGAATCCCTTGCAAACCTAAAAATCTGTAAAAAAAAACACATTTTCCTCACATTTCTGTGGTGGAAAGTTCTGGAATCTGCGTGAATCCACAAAATTCCACCCACTCCGCGTTCCCCAAAGTCTTCAGAGAAAACGGTACCTCACGTGTGTGGGTAGGCCTAGTGCCCGCAACAGGAAACGGCCCAAAACGCAACGTGGACACACCACATTTTCACAGTGAAAACGGACCCTTTTTTTGCAAAGTGCCTAGCTGTAGATTTTGAACCCTAGCTCTGCCGGCACCTAGGGAAACCTAGCAAACCTATACATTTTTAAAAACTAGACACCCAGGGGAATCCAGGATGGGGTGACTTGACTGGCTCTCACCAGGTTCTGTTACCCAGAATCCTTTGCAAACCTAAAAAGTTGTAAAAAAAAAAACACATTTTCGTCACATTACTGTGGTGAAAAGTTCTGGAATCTGCGTGGATCCACAAAATTCCACCCACCCTGCGTTCTCCAAAGTCTTCTGAGAAAAATGGTACCTCACTTGTGTGGGCAGGCCTAGTGCGCGTGACAGGAAACGGCCCAAAACTCAACGTAGACACCACATTTTCACAGTGAAAACTGACCCTTTTTTTGCAAAGTGTCTAGCTGTAGATTTTGAACCCAACTCTGCCGGCACCTAGGGAAACCTAGCAAACCTATACATTTCTGAAAACTAGACACTCAGGGGAATCCAGGATGGGGTGACTTGACTGGCTCTCACCAGGTTCTGTTACCCAGAATCCCTTGGAAACCTAAATATTTGTCAAAAAAACCACATTTTCCTCACATTTCTGTGGTGGAAAGTTCTGGAATCTGTGTGGATCCACAAAATTCCACATACCCCGCGTTCCCCAAAGTCTTCTGAGAAAAATGGTACCTCACTTGTGTGGGCAGGCCTAGTACGCGTGACAGGAAACGGCCCAAAACGCAACGTGGACACCACATTTTCACAGTGAAAACGGACCCTTTTTTTGCAAAGTGTCTAGCTGTAGATTTTGAACCCAACTCTGCCGGCACCTAGGGAAACCTAGCAAACCTATACATTTTTGAAAACTAGACACCCAGGGGAATCCAGGATGGGGTGACTTGACTGGCTTTCACTAGGTTCTGTTAACCAGAATCCCTTCCAAACCTAAAGATTTGTCCAAAACAACACATTTTCCTCCCATTTCTGTGGTGAAAAATGGTACCTCATTTCTGTGGGCAGGCCTAGTGCCCGCGACAAGAAACGGCCCAAAACGCAACATGGACACACCACATTTTCACAGTGAAAACGGACCCTTTTTTTGCAAAGTGCCTAGCTGTAGATTTTGAACCCTAGCTCTGCCGGCACCTAGGGAAACCTAGCAAACCTATACATTTTTGAAAACTAGACACCCAGGGGAATCCAGGATGGGGTGACTTGACTGGCTCTCACCAGGTTCTGTAACCCAGAATCCCTTGGAAACCTAAATATTTGTAAAAAAAACACATTTTCCTCACATTTCTGTGGGGGAAAGTTCTGGAATCTGCGTGGATCCACAAAATTCCACATACCCCGCGTTCCCCAAAGTCTTCTGAGAAAAATGGTACCTCACTTGTGTGGGTAGACCTAGTGCCCGCGACAGGAAGCGACCCAAAACGCAACGTGGACACACCACATTGTCACAGTGAAAACGGACCCTTTTTTTGCAAAGTTCCTAGCTGTAGATTTTGAACCCTAGCACTGCCGGCACCTAGGGAAACCTAGCGAACCTATACATTTTTGAAAACTAGACACCCAGGGGAATCTAGGATGGGGTGACTTGTCTGGCTCTCACCAGGTTCTGTTACGCAGAATCCCTTGCAAACCTACAAATTTGTCAAAAAAACTCATTTTCATCACATTTCTGTGGTGAAAAGTTCTGCAATGTGCGTGGATCCACAAAATTCCACCCACCCCGCGTTCTCCAAAGTGTTCTGAGAAAAATGGTACCTCACTTGTGTCGGCAGGCCTAGTGCCCGCCACAGGAAACGGCCCAAAACGCAACATGGACACACCACATTTACACAGTGAAAACTGACCCTTTTTTTGCAAGTGTCTAGCTGTAGATTTTGAACCCTAGCTCTGCCGGCACCTAGGGAAACCTAGCAAACCTATACATTTTTGAAAACTGGACATCCAGGGAAATCCAGGATGGGGTGACTTGACTGGCTCTCACCAGGTTCTGTTACCCAGAATCCTTTGCGAACCTAAAAAGTTGTAAAAAAAAAACACATTTTCGTCACATTACTGTGGTGAAAAGTTCTGGAATCTGCGTGGATCCACAAAATTCCACCCACCCTGCGTTCTCCAAAGTCTTCTGAGAAAAATGGTACCTCACTTGTGTGGGCAGGCCTAGTGCGCGTGACAGGAAACGGCCCAAAACTCAACGTAGACACCACATTTTCACAGTGAAAACTGACCCTTTTTTTGCAAAGTGTCTAGCTGTAGATTTTGAACCCAACTCTGCCGGCACCTAGGGAAACCTAGCAAACCTATACATTTCTGAAAACTAGACACTCAGGGGAATCCAGGATGGGGTGACTTGACTGGCTCTCACCAGGTTCTGTTACCCAGAATCCCTTGCAAACCTAAATATTTGTCAAACAAACCACATTTTCCTCACATTTCTGTGGTGGAAATTTCTGGAATCTGCGTGAATCCACAAAATTCCACCCACTCCGCGTTCCCCAAAGTCTTCCGAGAACAATGGTACCTCATGTGTGTGGGTAGGCCTAGTGCCCGCGACAGGAAACTGCCCAAAACGCAACATGGACACACCACATTTTCACAGTGAAAACGGACCCCTTTTTGCAAAGTGCCTAGCTGTAGATTTTGAACCCTAGCTCTGCCGGCACCTAGGGAAACCTAGCAAACCTATACATTTTTGAAAACTAGACACCCAGGGGAATCCAGGATGGGGTGACTTGACTGGCTCTCACTAGGTTCTGTTACCCAGAATCCCTTGCAAACCTAAAAATTTGTCCAAAAAAACACATTTTCCTCACATTTCTGTGGTGGAAAGTTCTGGAATCTGCGTGGATCCACAAAATTCCACCCACCCCGCGTTCCCCAAAGTCTTCCAAGAAAAATGATACCTCATTTCTGTGGGCAGGCCTAGTGCCCGCGACAAGAAACGGCCCAAAACGCAATGTGGACACACCACATTTTCACAGTGAAAACGGACTCTTTTTTTGCAAAGTGCCTATCTGTAGATTTTGAACCCTAGCTCTGCCGGCACCTAGGGAAACCTAGCGAACCTATACATTTTTGAAAACTAGACACCCAGGGGAATCTAGGATGGGGTGACTTGTCTGGCTCTCACCAGGTTCTGTTACGCAGAATCCCTTGCAAACCTACAAATTTGTCAAAAAAACTCATTTTCATCACATTTCTGTGGTGAAAAGTTCTGCAATCTGCGTGGATCCACAAAATTCCACCCACCCCGCGTTCTCCAAAGTGTTCTGAGAAAAATGGTACCTCACTTGTGTCGGCAGGCCTAGTGCCCGCCACAGGAAACGGCCCAAAACGCAACGTGGACACACCACATTTACACAGTGAAAACTGACCCTTTTTTTGCAAGTGTCTAGCTGTAGATTTTGAACCCTAGCTCTGCCGGCACCTAGGGAAACCTAGCAAACCTATACATTTTTGAAAACTGGACATCCAGGGAAATCCAGGATGGGGTGACTTGACTGGCTCTCACCAGGTTCTGTTACCCGGAATCCTTTGCGAACCTAAAAAGTTGTAAAAAAAACAAACACATTTTCGTCACATTACTGTGGTGAAAAGTTCTGGAATCTGCGTGGATCCACAAAATTCCACCCACCCTACGTTCTCCAAAGTCTTCTGAGAAAAATGGTACCTCACTTGTGTGGGCAGGCCTAGTGCCCGCCACAGGAAACGGCCCAAAACGCAACGTGGACACACCACATTTTCACAGTGAAAACGGACCCTTTTTTTGCAAGTGTCTAGCTGTAGATTTTGAACCCTAGCTCTGCCGGTACCTAGGGAAACCTAGCACACCTATACATTTTTGAAAACTAGACACCCAGGGTAATCCAGGATGTGGTGACTTGACTGGCTCTCACCAGGTTCTGTTACCCAGAATCCCTTGCAAACCTAAATATTGTCAAAAAAACCACATTTTCCTCACATTTCTGTGGTGGAAAGTTCTGGAATCTGTGTGAATCAACAAAATTCCACCCACCCCGCGTTCCCCAAACTCGTCCGAGAAAAATGGTGCCTCACTTGTGTGGGTAGGCCTAGTGCCCGCGACAGGAAACGGCTGAAACCGCAACGTGGACACACCACATTTTCATGGTTAAAACGGACCCTTTTTCTGCAAAGTGCCTAGCTCTAGATTTTCAACCCTAGCTCTGCCGGCACCTAGGGAAACCTAGCAAACCTATACATTTTTAAAAACTAGTCACCCAGGGGAACCTAGGATGGGGTGACTTGACTGGCTCTCACCAGGTTCTGTTACCCAGAATCCCTTGCAAACCTACAAATGTCTCAAAAAAACACATTTTACTCACATTTCTGTGGTGGAAAGTTCTCAATCTGCGTGGATCCACAAAATTCCACCCACCCCGCGTCCCCCAAAGTCTTACGAGAAAAAGGGTACCTCTTTTGTGTGGGTAGGCCTAGTGCCCGAAACGGCCCAAAATGCAACGTGGACACACCACATTTTTACAGTGAAAACGGACCCTTTTTCTGCAACGTTCCTAGCTGTGCCCCTGGTTATTTGTATTGGCTTCGACGTATATCCCTCCACCCGCACGCGCGCCACCGGCCTAGCATACAGCAGTCGCACCCAGTTAACGAAAAGGGGTGAAAAGCCCATTCTCTGTAAAACATAGAAAAGATAGCCCCACTCTATAGAGTCAATTGCCTTGGCAGCGTCAAGCATGATCGCCGCCGCCGGCAATTCAGGGTTAAGAGTGTGGAGTGTGGCAAATAGCGTACGCAGGTTATGGGAGGTCGAACGCTCTGGAATGAAGCCTGACTGGTCAGGCAGAACCAGTGATTGCATGAGCGGCTGGAGACGGGTAGCTAGGATCTTCGCCAATATTTTTACATCTATATTGATGAGTGACAGAGGTCTGTAAGATTCGCAATTAGAGGGGGGTTTATCGTTTTTGAGTAGTGTTATAATCAGTGCCTCTCGAAGTGTTGGTGGCAGTTTACCCAGGTCATACGCTTCAGCGTACATTTCTAATAAATAAGGGGAGAGTTCTTCAATATAGGTTTTATAAAACTCACTCGTGAAGCCATCGGGACCCGGCGCTTTTTTATTCGGTAGTGTTTTTATCGCCATGTGGATATCTTCCACCGTGATCGGTCGATTTAAAAGTCCCTCTGCCCATCCGATAGCCATGCAATGGCTACCTGTGAGAGGTACTCATCGAGCTCCGCTACATCGGTCTCCCCCTGGGATGTGTATAATATCTCATAATATTGCCGAAATTGGTTGGCGATATCTGGCGTGCTGTGATAATCTTGGCCGGCCTCGTCTGTAACTTTAGTGATTGTCTCCCTTTCCAGTCGGTGTTTAATCTTGTTGGCTAGCTGGTGTCCTGGTCTGCCACCCTCACCATATGCTCGCGCCCTGTACCGCTTAGATATGTATCTCATCTCTTCCTCAGCCAAATTCGCATGTTTGCTGGTGGCCTCTTTAATGGCAGCCAGGGTCGATCCGCAGGGCATCGTCTCATACTCCCGCTCTAGTTTTTTTAGCTCAATCTCAAGTTTTGTCAATTGCCCTCTTAAGTCTTTCAAAATACCAGCGGCTGTACCGATACATGTGCCTCGAATAGTGGCTTTGAATCCCTCCCACAGTACCCCCGCGCTGTCCACTGATCCCTTATTATGCTCGAAGTACTGCGCAATGGCGTCCCGAATCGTTTCCATGTAAGTCGGATCCAGCAGCGCTTCAGGCCTGAAGCGCCATGTAAAGGCCCTAGGGACAGTTCGCGGGATGGTTAGGACGAGGCGAACAGGGCAATGATCCGACAGTGTTCGCGGTAATCCGGCTACATCGGCCACCCAGCCCGATGCCTCATTGCTCACCAGCCAGTAATCAAGGCGGGACCAACTGCCATGTGCGGTGGATATGTGCGTGCCTTCCCGCGTGTCAGGATTTCTATGTCGCCAAATATCTAGTAGTCCCAAGTTTTCCATACCATCTTTAATCGCACGCGCTGCCCCGGGGAGTGCCCCTCTCTGCCACTAGATTTATCTTTAGAGGGATCCAAGTGTGTATTGAGGTCCCCGCCCCAGAGAACAGTGGCGTCTGGCAATGCGCGGATATCAGCTAAAATGCGCTCGTACAGTTTAGGGTCATCATAGTTAGGACCATAGGTGTTGACAATAGTGACAAGTGTACCTAACAGCTTCCCGTGTAAGATAGCATAGCGTCCCTTTGTGTCAGTGCTAGTATGTATCACAGTGAATGGAAGACCCCTTTTGATTAGGATGAAGACACCTCGGCTATAAGAAGAGTACGAGGATGCAAGACGACATCCCGCCCAACGGCTCCCCACTAACTTATCTGTTGTTGGCGTAAGATGTGTTTCCTGTATAAGGGCAATACCAATACCATGGCGATCCAAGTGCGCCAGGACCTGACGAATCTTTCTTGGGGAGTTTAGCCCCCGTACATTCCATGTTAGACAGGAGACAGACATTACATTACTATGTATAGTTGCAGCAAGGTATATTTATGGGGCGCACAGCCCATGGCATTGAGTGTTATCCACCTAGAGAATCCCGTACTGTTATATTTGGTGGTATGGATATAACTGCCACAGTTAGCTAAACTAAAAACAATGTTAGTCACAGGAATGCTCTCTACCTTTCCCTCCCACCCCCCTGTACCCCCCACCCACTTTAGCAACCCCAACCTGCCAAAGCCTTCCCGAACCTCCCAACATACCTCCCAAGTGTGAAACCCTGGGAGAAACCAATAGCGGGGATCACCCATAAGGGGGGCGCTTGAGCACAGTAACCCTCCCAACAAGACCAGGAGGTGACCAAGTCTGCATTATGACACCCACACATTAAAGGTTACCGCATTTTTTAGAAGAAGTGCACAATAGAAAAATTTGACATCAGCGCTTCCCGCGCACGACAAATAGTACTATCATTATAACAATAAGAACATTTGAGTGATGCGGTTCAATTATTAACACATTGTTATGGGATATCATTTTGACATTGCAATCAAAGAACAGTCTTGCATGCCAATCTTACTCAATCATCAAACTTTAGAACATTTCGTGCATATAATACGCCCTATTGTTCTTCCGTTAATACACTGCCTCCCTCGGCAGCTGGGCCCGTATCCGCAGATGTAGAGCCGCTGAGTCGTGTGATGTTTTTCGCAAAAGTCATCGCAGCCTTCGGGCATGTGAAAATCTTGTACTTCCCTTTGTCCTCTACACGTAGTCTTGCGGGGTACAACATTGCGTACGGTATTTTCGCCGCTATGAGGACTTTTTTAACTTGCTGATACTCTCTCCGAGCCTCTTGAACCGCCATCGTGAAATCAGGATAGAAGGCCAGATTGTTCCCTTGATGTATGATGGAACCTTTTTCCCTTGCCAAACGTAGTACAGTGTCCCGGTCTCTATAATTCAGTAGGCGGGCAATGACAGGGCGCGGAGGCGCTCCCGGGGCGGGCGAGCCGCCAGCGAGCGGTGTGCACGTTCTACTATTAAGACTGGCGAAAGTTGTTCTGCCCCGAAGAGCTCACGTAGAAGGTTCTCCACATATGTTTCCATTCTTCCTGTATTTGTGGATTCTGGCAGGCCCGTAATGCGCACGTTGTTCCGGCGCGATCTTGCTTCCAAATCTTCATTACGGGCCTGTATGACTGCCAGCACTTTCTCCAAGGATGCTGTTCTCCCAGCAACCTGTTGCAGACCGTCCTCCGTGTCCGATATGCGGGTCTCTGCCTCACTCAGCCGCTGCGCATGCTTATCCAACTTCGCGGACATATGGTCCATACGTAGATTCAGATGATCAATCTTACCATCTATGGTCTGAAGGCTTGCCTATACCGCAAGGAGAGTCCGATCAATGTTGGTGAGTTGAGTGGTTGGAGTGTCCGCCTCAGAGTCAGAGGCTGTATGCTGAGGAGCCCGACTCGACTTTCGTGGCTCAAATGTGAGTCTTGGCTGACCTCGTTCTGATTTCCCCATGTTGCCCACACAGCCAACCTCGGCCAGAGCAAAGCCCGGGCGGAGGAGGATAGGAGGGGACAAGACTGGTTTTGTTTCTTGCCGTCGATCAATATGGTTCAAGTGGCTCACCAAATGTCCAAAGGGTGGAGATGTCTCTGCGAGCGTAGCACTCCGCTCCCACCAGCGTATCGCCAGCACCCAAACAGCAGCAACGTAGTGTAGTCCCGCCAGTAAGACCACTAGGGTCACCTGTGCGGAAACCAGGTCAGCAGGGACAGTACTGGCCAGCACCCAGCCAGATGAGTGCTCCAACCGCTTAATGTAGGAGGCAATTCAGCACCAGTGAGCCGCCAGACCCCAAGAGCAAAAGCAGAAAATCTTATAGACCCCAATGAGGCAAGGGCCCGGGTCTCACCACCATGCCAGGCCTGAGCTGCACTGTCGCAGGAGGAGGAGCGCCCCTCCACGCATCAACCGTGGCACAGCTCCCTTGCAGGACGTCGTCCCCACAGCAAAGCCAGATCGCAGCCAGGCCTTCCACAGTGCAGCGCACCACTGGACCTTCACACCGATTCACCGCTGTCAACGTCCGCCTGCCAGCGCAGGGCGCCGCCGCTCCCACAGGCCGCCACAGACGCAGGTAAGTGATGGGAGGCCTCACGCACACCCAGCCTCAGCGCAGCAACAAGGTGGGGCCGCCTCTCTTGCACCGGCGAGCCGCCCGCCTACCCCACAGGGACGGGTCCGGGCAGCCCCGTTGGCTCCGGACTAACGCCGTGTCGGCGGGAGGCAGTTCCGCTTCCCCCTCTCCCGCCCCAGAGAGCCGCGAGGAACACTAGACAGGGGCGGCCTACTCCCTCACTTACGCTTCCTACCGTGACGGGAGCTTACCGGCCCTCAGCCCAAGTCCTGCAGCTCTTCCGGGCAAGACGTAGCAGCGCCGTGCCCCTCGCACGACCGCAGTTCAGTGCCAGCACCCACCGCGGCCCGCACCAGTCCTTACCGCAGAGGCCGACCGCAGCTCGCCACGTTGCCGACGCAGGCCCGGGACCTCTTCAGCCGCCGTTCCGCCGTCTGGTCTGTTCCGACGTCCGCAGCCTCAGCCCAGTTGTGCCGTACAACTTCCCAATGGCATAGGTTGCCGAATACGCTGTATTGGAGGGTGGATGTTCAGGATAATTGAAGGATAATGAACTTGGCCGGCGGAGCTGCTCTATCGAGCGGCCATCTTGCCGTGCGCCCTCTAGCGCCCCGACTGAATATATAGTTAGTTCATGAGGTACATTAAACCAATTTCACATTCTGAGAGAGCATATGGGTCTGGGCCTCATCATAAATTATAAATACAACCATATAGTTACAGGGACACAGGTGCCTCTCTACCTCGGAGAGAGCTAGTTTGGGCCAGTGTGTATGTGTCCAGATGTCCGGCATAAGGAGTGCATGATCACTATGTGTCGTGTGCGTGCTGTGTCCTGATTGGCTGAGTGTTCCTAACTACATGTGGCATCTAATTTGTGGTATTTTGGGAACGTGAGCTTTTGGCCTGTAGGAAGGTGGAATCTGACTATATGGTTGCCCCCACTTTTTTCCTGGTGTTTTGCTGGTTTATGACTTAGTTGGACTGGGATCCTGCTATTCAGGGCCCCAGTCTATCTGCTTCCTCAATAAAATGGTTTCCATGTACCTTAGGTACATCTTTGATTGGAATCTGGAGTGCCCTTATAAGTCCCTAGTATATGGTATACTATGTACCCAGGGCATAGGTACCTCAGAGGCCTACCAGGGGCTGCAGCATGTATTGTGCCACCCCTGGAAGGCCATCCAAAATGACACCACAGATCTGCTACTGCAGCCTGGGTAAGGTGGTGCATGCACCCCTTACAGTGGTATGGGCTACCTATATCACTACCATTGCACACACATATAAACCTATAAGTCACTCCGATGGCAGGCCTTACCAATCCTGAAGGCAGAGTGCTTGGTTTTTATGTGAGAGGGTGCCCCTGCATGAGCAGAGCCCCTCTGCAGCGTTCGGAGTCCCTCCTCTGATGCTGTTTGTGGTACAGCCTGACCATATACTCTTAAGTGCATTATATCCTCGCGGTACAATGCTAACTTTGGACTGGCTGCACCAAAACATGTCGTGTTTGGTGTCAAACATCTTGGAATACTACCCCACCGCCAATCCTGGCGGCAGGGGTAGCATTCCACCCTTCTAGAGGGAGAGACATGTACACACCGGGCTACCCGGTAACTTCTTTCCAGAGCCCTGGCATCACAAAATGGATGCCGCTGCCACAGACACGGGTCTGGCCTCCTGCTGCTGACTGAAACTCCGGCAGGGGAGGCCTGGACACAGGTTTCCTGTCGAAGGGAGGTGTAACCACCTCCCCAGACAGGATAGTGTGTATTGGGGCTGGGCGGGAGCACCCTCTGGTGCTTTGAAGTCCTGCACTGGGGCACATTTGGTGTCCCTGTGCATATGCCAGTTCAAACCGGTTGCAGGGGCTACCTGCCCCTGCTCTGGCGTGAAACTGGACAAAGGGAATGGGTGTAACCACCCCTCTTCCCTGACCCTCCCATAGGTGGGTCCCCAGAGTATGTCCAACCCCCTAACTTAGTATAAGTATGGGACCCCAGTCCTTAGGACTTTAGATTTACCTGGACGAAACTCTGATACAGAACCCTGGACCTTCGACGCTCTACTTTAAGATTAGAGGACTGAAGAATCTCCCTTGGGGTCAAGGAGTGACTCCCCTGCTTGGCAGTCACCGAAGAAGCAATTGTCCGGTCTGCATCGCTGAAGCTGCCGCCGGACGCCGAAGTCTTTGCATCACCAGAGGTGAATTTCCAGACTTCCCCGAGGCTGCCCTGAGTCCCCAGCAAAGCTGAGGCCCGTAGCTGGCGTGGGTAACGTGGAACCGTGACCCCTGGACACCGAGTACTTTTGCAAGTGCATCCTCTTCCTGGTCTCCCACGAAGTTGTGCTTTGGGCTCCGAGTAGCCCCCGCCTCCAGCACCGACTGCACCGAAGATCACTGGCCTCCACTCCACGAGTGTCCTGTGAGCTAGCTCCAAGTGCGTCCACTCGAGGCTCCTTTGCGGTCGCTAGTCCGTTGGCTAGTGGGCCCTCCCGAAGGCAACTCTTCTTCTGCTTGGGCTTTCCTGGTTGCTCCAGACTTACCCTCGCTGGGTGAGTCCCCCAGACCTTGCTGGTCTGCATCAACGTCCTTTCTTTGTTTCCACGTGACTTGCCGTTGCCAAAGCTTGTTGGGTCCAATCCGGTCGCCGACACCCCAGCAATCGACAGACATCGTGGGACAGCTCGAATCCAGCTCCTGGTTGTCGTTGACGCCTCCTGGACCTCGTGGCTGAAGAGTCAAGATGACCGTCAACCTACCTGAAGCACCCGACATCGGTGGGCATCTGCTCATCGCCTTCCTGGTCACTGGCTAGTGACCCAGACTCTGTCCCCTCTGCTTTCAGGTTCTTCAGATCTTCGATCCACCCTTGGATCCACCCGAACACTTTCGACTTGGTCGCCAGCAGCACTTTGCAGCAGATCGCCATTTAAAAGGACGAAACCCGACCCCGAAAGACACCTATGCACCCGGCTTCCCTGGGTGAGGTAACTCGAGTACTCTGGTGCTCCCGTGGGTATAGGCTCTAGAACAACCTAGTTCTAAAGGGGTTTGCTCCAAGTCCTCCTCTAAGTGTCCTTTTTCTTTAAAACTCCAACCGCGACATTCCCCATAGAAGTCAACGGCGGCTCGCGGCTGTGTTCTCACACTGCACGCGTCCCCCGTGGGTCCCCTGTGTCACTACCTTGGGTGGTTCCTTGAGGGCCAAGCACTTCTACAGGCTCTAGGCCTTGTGTCTAGCTCAGTCGTGGTTCTTATACCACTTTATTGGTATATGGTTTGGTACGCCCCTAGGGCTCAAACGTGTATTTGTGCTATTACTGTTGATAACTGACTTGTAACTTATGTACTTCAAACTCTAGCCTCATAAAGAGACTAGAGGGGTGTGTTTAAGACTAAATACATATATTTTAAATATATACCTGGTGTGGTCCTCTTTCATTTGGTCACTCAAGAGATTATAGACTGGTAAAACAAGCTGCTTTACATTCCTTCAAGACTTAGCCTGAAGGCTGCTCTACATAGCTACTGTAAGAAAGTGGCTCTGTATATACTGCACCAAAGTAAGGTTCAGTGTGCACAGAGTCCACAGTCCCCAGAGGTTTGGCAGAGGCTAAAGTTAGATATAACCTTACTCTCTAAAGTGGTAGCTTGGTCGAGCAGTAAGGCAGTATCAGAGGACAGTGTAAAGCATTTGTTGTACACACTCAGTCAGCAAATGAAGCCACACACTCAAGAACTGAACTCTAGGCCAATGGTTTGTATATAAAAATATAGTTGTTTTATTTTAGAACCAACAATGGGTGTCAAAATATACTTTCTCAGAATGAGATGCTTTAGTTAACTACTGTTCAATTGGCAATAGACTTTTGAATGCAATAGTTACAGTTGTTGCAATATGCAACACAATTTTAAACACAATTATACATTGAGCTCAATGGAAATTTCTGGTTAAATGCAATAGATTACTTTTTGGATTACTTTTCTAACCACGGGACTGGATCTTGGATTCAGTCCCGGGACACCTCCTGTAAACAGGTGAGAAAAAGCGTTTTGATTATGGTAGTGATTTTTGAGGAATATTACTGTATTTCAAAAGTTGACACTTAGAAACTTTTCTGGGTAAAATTACCAATGTTATCCTAGGGAAGGAAATACAGTTTGCAAGCAAAGTATGTTTACATTACTTTTGTAATCCAGTGCTGGACTCCTAGGTTCAGCACTGGGACATTTACTTAAAACAGGTAAGTAATTACGTTTTTGTAGTTTGTACGATTTTTAAAGAATATTTGTATGATTCAGAAATCGACACTTAGAAACTTTTTCAACAAAAAGCAGGCAATGATATCCTATGAGAGGAATTTCCAGTTACTGGTAAGTACGGTAAAAATTACTTTTCATGGTCGGTACTGGACTAAAAGATGCAGTACTGAGGTCTCTCCTGATAGTAGGTGAGTAATTCGGAATTCGTTACTGTTGTGATTTTTAAGCAATATTTTGGTATTTCAAAAGTGGACACTTAGAAGAAATTTCACAGAAAACCAGTCAATGGATCCCTATGTAAGAAAATTCAATTCGCCGGTAAGTTACTTTTAACGTTATTTTTGTAATCCAGTGCTGGACTCCTAGGTTCAGCCCTGGGACATTTACTTAAAACAGGTAAGTAATTACGTTTTGGTAGTCTGTACGATTTTTAAAGAATATTCTTGTTTTCAAAAGTCGACACTTAGAAACTTTTTGGAAGAAAAAGTGCCCATGTTATCCTATGAGGAAAAATGAGTTATCGGTCTCGAGGTAAGTAATCGGTCTTTTGAGTTAGGGTTCTGGGGTTAGACTCAGGGGTCTCCCAGGGTCAGTGATGCACTGTTGTTGCACCCTCAGCGGCACTAGGGCGGCCGGGTGCAGAGTGTTGAGGCCCAATGTTATCCTATGGAGGATAGGGGGACTCCGGTTGGTGGCGGCTGGCAAGCAGGCCACGGGGTTGTGGGAGCAAAGCTCCTAGGGTTAAGCTCAGGGCACGTTGGGGACCAAGTTAGCACCAAAGAGGCACCCTCAGCGGCACTAGGGCGGCCGGGTGCAGAGTGCTGTTTTGAGGTCGGGTGCCCTGTTGATTTCAATGGAAATTTTCGGTTTTGGTTTTCAGCTGCAGGCTCGGTCCAGGAAGACTTCCAGGAGGAACCAACAGCTGGGCAGGTAAGTTGGAGGGCTCGGGGACGTAGGTGCACCTCGGGTTCCTTTCTCCAGGGCGCAGGGCGTCTGGATGCAGGGGTGTCTTTGAGGTCGGATTTCACCTTACCGGGCCACTCGCGGTTGGGGGGTTCTCCGTGCAGAGGCTGCAGGCGACGTCGGGGAGTCCTGGAGGGGTCAACCCACGGTGGACTCGGACTCTGGAGAGCTGGGGGACCTCGCTGGGACCGGTGGGCCACTTGAACTCGGGCTGTAGGCGACGGGTGCAGTGGTGGTTCCAGGCGTCGGGTTTCTTTCTCCTCAGCAGGCTCGGAGTCTTTGTTTGGTGTTTCTTTTGAACAGAGCTGCTGTTCACAGGAGATCCGGTCTTTGTTGAAGGCAGTCAGTCCTCCCTGGGGTTCTGGAGGTCGCTGGCTGCAGGACAAGACTATTTTTGGCGCAGGATCTCTGGAAACTGCAGACGGGCCGGTAGGGCTGGGGCCAAGTCAGTTGTTCTCTGCAGTCTCCTCTGCTGGGCGTCTTCTTTCGTCCTTTTTCTTCTTAGGTTGCGGGAATCTAAGGAAGGAAGGTTCAGGGTGCCCCTAAATACTAGATTTAGGGGCGTTACAGGTAGGTAAAGGGCAGGGACCAATGGGTCCCTGCCCTGGGGTGGGTACACCCCCTATCCTGCCACTCTCCTGTGGGAGGGGGCAGGAGCCTAGTCCTGATTGGGCAGGGCTCCCCATCTTCAAGATGGCGAGAGCCCGGAGATGGGCTTCACTCGCCTCCCCCACCTGAGGGGTGGGGTTGGCAGAGGGTGGCACACCCCCTTTCCTCCCTTGGTGTTTCCCTCCAGTCTTCCCACCAGGATGGGGGAGGAACCGGTGGGGACCAGTTGCTGAGTACAGCAAGTGGTCTGGGAAGCTCACAAAGGCGGAATGCCTTTGAAGCTTCCCCCTGCCCATCCTGGGGGAGGGGGCCTAGCACCTCACCCAGGACGTGCATTGTTGCAGGCCCGGGAGAGCGGATGGCTCTCTACCCAGGGGTCCAGCAACATGTCTGCTGTGTGGCAGCCTAGGCAGCCCCTCAGACAAGACGTGGATTGTAGGTTAGGTTCAGGGGGTAACTCTAAGTTGCCCTCTGACGTGCATTTTACAGTAAATCCCACACTGGCATCAGTGTGGGTTTACTGTGCTGAGGAGTTTGATACCAAACTTCTCAGTCTTCAGTGCAGCCATCATGGTGCTGTGGAGTACGTGCTGACGACCTCCCAGCACCATATACTCGGAATGGCAGCCCTGCACTTACAGTGCCCAGGAATGGGCCTGGGTACTGTAGGGGCACAGGGCTCATGCACCTGTGCCCTCACCACTGGCATAGGGCACCCAGCTAGAGGGGTGACTGAGGTATGCCAGGGCAGTGTGTTTAGGGCATGGCACACAGGGATGTGTGCCATGTCGACTCTCTGTTTTGTTCTGCACCAAGACACTCAGCCTGCAAGGGCAGTGTGTGTGTGTCAGGGTACAGGGCCTCTAAGGGTGGCACAATAAGTGCTGCAGCCCTTAGGGTCTTCTCTGGTCACAGTGCCCTGGGTACCTAGGGTACCATTTACCAGGGGCTTACCTGTGGCCAGAGATGCCAATTGGGTTTAGGCTGAGTACAGTTTTTAGGAAGGAACACAGGCCCTGGGTACCTGATTGGCAGGGATCCAGGGCACACCAAGGAAAAGTGCATCAGTTATCAGGCAAAAAGTGGGGGTTACTGCAACAGAAACCCACTTTCCTACACAAGCCCCCCCAGCCCAAAGGCCAGGAGACTCAGCCAACGCTGGGAGAGCCTGTCTAGTCTTTCAGGCGAGGAAGAGTTGGGGAAGTGGTTTGAAAGTTGCAGGGCCTACTCCGCCTTATATCCTTCTGTCCAGGTCAGTCCCTTTGGGGAGCTGGCCTACCTCATCAGTTTCAGGACCTAATTCCCAAAGCTCCTCTCCTTGCTCTTTAGTGTCTTCACCCCATCTTTTAAGTTTGGGTTCAGAGGTGCCCACCTCTGCAAAGTCTAACTTAGCCAGGGCAAAGCCCAGCTTACCCACAGAGGTCACCCACAGTTTGAGCAACCCCACCATGACCAATAGGGTCAGGGGGCCTAGCTTGTTATTTGGCAGGGGGTTAGGCCACCATGCCAAGGATAGGGCTGCCATGAAGGCTAACACCCAGCAGAGGCTGCTGACAGCTGTCAGTGCCCAGAACCACACCTTTAGCTCCTGTCTGGCAAGTGAAGGGGCTATCTTACAGGTCTCTTTGGGTCCTGGCTGTCTGCCTGTTGCTTTAGGGTGGGGGGTCACTAAACTTTGTAGTGAGCACCCTTCCTCCACCCTTTGTTCTGCCAGCTGAGGAGCCACCAACTCAGGTTGGACAGTTGCCTGACTAGTCAGGTCTTCTTGTTGGCTAGGGGGCTTTACCAGGGCCACTTCTGGAGTTTTCCCTCACTGGGATAGAATCTCCCTGGCCCTCTGGGACTGTGGCTAACAGTTGCCCACCTTTCCTACCCTGTTCCTTTTTACTCTTTGGGGCTCAGCTGCACTGACTGCAGGTTGAGCCCCCCAGGTTTCTTGGGTGAGGCCTGGCATTGGGCCAGTGCCTCTCTTTGGCTCAGGTCCACCTCTAAGTGGTCATTCCCCAGGAGACAATCAAGGGGGAGGTCTTTACTGACTACCACCTTTCTCCATCTAAGGGACCCAGCTATGACTAGGGGCACTACAGCCACAGGCCTAACAGTGACTCCCCTGGGACAGCCCTTACTCTCCTTGATTCCCCTGGGACATACTGGTGTGGGAGTACCAACCTGTCATGCACCACAGTGTGACTGGCACAGGTATCTCTCAGGGCAGTGGCTGGGATTCCATTCACCAGTAGGCGGTGGAAGTGTCTACTCCCCTCTGGGATCTCCAGCTTACCTCTTGGGCCCATTTTCCAGTTGAAAGCTAGGAGGACTTCCTCATCTGAGGACCCTTCCTCCAGAGCTACACTGGCAACTCCTGGGGCTACACTAGTCACCCCTGGGGCTGTACTAGGGATCTTGTTTTTAGGACAGCTAGGGTCCTTGGTGTGGTGTCCTGACTTCTGACAGTTGTGACACCATATTCTGTTGGGATCCCAATTCTTACCTTGGTACCCTGGTTTAGTTTGTGAGGTGTCTTTGGGCCCACCCTCCTGGACAGGTTTTTGGGGGCTGCCTGGGACTCCTTACTTTTATCCTTAAGGGGTTCACTATCTTTCTTCTGGGGAGGCTTTGTGACCCCTTTCTTTGGTCACCCCCAGTGGATGTCCTAGTTACCCTTGTTCTGACCCAGTGGTCTGCCTTCTTTCCCAATTCTTGGGGAGAAATTAGACCTAGGTCTACCAAATGCTGATGCAACTTTTCGTTTGTGCAATTACTTAGTATGTGTTCCTTCATAAACAAATTGTAAAGTCCAGGAAAATCCTGCACATTATGTCCAGCTAACCAACCATCCAGTGTCTTTACTGAGTAGTCTACGAAGTCAATCCAGGACTGGGTCTGGGTTTTGTGAGCCCCCCTGAATCTAATTCTATACTCCTCAGTAGTGAGCCCAAATCCCTCAATCAGAGTATTCTTCATGAGGTCATAGGACCCTGCATCTGGCCCAGAGAGGGTCAGAAGCCTGTCTCTGCAGTTACCAGAGAACAGTTCCCACAGGAGTGCCCCCCAGAGAGGTTTCTTTACTTTTCTTATTTCACAAGCCCTCTCAAAGGCTGTGAACCATTTGGTGATGTCATCACCTTCCTCAAATTTAGGGACAATCCCTTTGGGGATTTTAGGATCAGAAGTTTCCTCCCTATCCTTAGTTTTAGTATTGTTGCCACCATTGATGGGTGCTAAACCCATCTCCTGTCTTTCCTTCTCTAGAGCCAGGAGTCTGGTCTCTAGGTCCAGTCTTTTGGCCAACCTTGCTAAAAGGTGGTCCTCCTCACTAAGGCTATCCTCAGTGTCCTCTCTGGGACCTGAACCACCTAGGTGGCCCCTAGGTCCCCAGAGGTTTACTCTTGGAAATAAGGGTGCAGTGACCCTGTCTTCCCTAGGGAAGTGGTGGAGGTGGGTTACCATCCCCATCCTCCTCACTCCTTTCCTCCTCTGCGTGGTCATCACCATGCTCAGAGGGGTGGGCCTTAGCATACTCAGCCAGGAGCTCCTGGAGCCCTTGTTTGGTTGGATGCTGGCCCATTGGTATATTTTTAAGTTTACATAAGGACCTTATCTCTTTGAAAGACAAATGAAGATAAGGGGTGAGGTCGAGCTCCTCAACCATGTCCTGTATGTCATTATTATTTTCACTAATAGCTGGGTTGTTTTCTTGAGACATTCTAACAAAAAGTTCTAACCCCTCTACCCTTGACTATAGTGACTTTTTATTTTCTACAATTTTAAAGGGACTTAAGCAAGGCCCTAACAAGACTTTTAGTAATTTGGTAAAAATGCCAATTTGAAAAAATCAGAATTCTAAAGGCAATTTAAGAGTTCTGTCGTGTGATCAGATGGTAACCAAGTAGTCCAACAATGCAAGTTTGTATCCCACCGCTGATCCACCAATGTAAGAAAGTGGCTCTGTATATACTGCACCAAAGTAAGGTTCAGTGTGCACAGAGTCCACAGTCCCCAGAGGTTTGGCAGAGGCTAAAGTTAGATATAACCTTACTCTCTAAAGTGGTAGCTTGGTCGAGCAGTAAGGCAGTATCAGAGGACAGTGTAAAGCATTTGTTGTACACACTCAGTCAGCAAATGAAGCCACACACTCAAGAACTGAACTCTAGGCCAATGGTTTGTATATAAAAATATAGTTGTTTTATTTTAGAACCAACAATGGGTGTCAAAATATACTTTCTCAGAATGAGATGCTTTAGTTAACTACTGTTCAATTGGCAATAGACTTTTGAATGCAATAGTTACAGTTGTTGCAATATGCAACACAATTTTAAACACAATTATACATTGAGCTCAATGGAAATTTCTGGTTAAATGCAATAGATTACTTTTTGGATTACTTTTTTAACCACGGGACTGGATCTTGGATTCAGTCCCGGGACACCTCCTGTAAACAGGTGAGAAAAAGCGTTTTGGTTATGGTAGTGATTTTTGAGGAATATTACTGTATTTCAAAAGTTGACACTTAGAAACTTTTCTGGGTAAAATTACCAATGTTATCCTAGGGAAGGAAATACAGTTTGCAAGCAAAGTATGTTTACATTACTTTTGTAATCCAGTGCTGGACTCCTAGGTTCAGCACTGGGACATTTACTTAAAACAGGTAAGTAATTACGTTTTTGTAGTTTGTACGATTTTTAAAGAATATTTGTATGATTCAGAAATCGACACTTAGAAACTTTTTCAACAAAAAGCAGGCAATGATATCCTATGAGAGGAATTTCCAGTTACTGGTAAGTACGGTAAAAATTACTTTTCATGGTCGGTACTGGACTAAAAGATGCAGTACTGAGGTCTCTCCTGATAGTAGGTGAGTAATTCGGAATTCGTTACTGTTGTGATTTTTAAGCAATATTTTGGTATTTCAAAAGTGGACACTTAGAAGAAATTTCACAGAAAACCAGTCAATGGATCCCTATGTAAGAAAATTCAATTCGCCGGTAAGTTACTTTTAACGTTATTTTTGTAATCCAGTGCTGGACTCCTAGGTTCAGCCCTGGGACATTTACTTAAAACAGGTAAGTAATTACGTTTTGGTAGTCTGTACGATTTTTAAAGAATATTCTTGTTTTCAAAAGTCGACACTTAGAAACTTTTTGAAGAAAAAGTGCCCATGTTATCCTATGAGGAAAAATGAGTTATCGGTCTCGAGGTAAGTAATCGGTCTTTTGAGTTAGGGTTCTGGGGTTAGACTCAGGGGTCTCCCAGGGTCAGTGATGCACTGTTGTTGCACCCTCAGCGGCACTAGGGCGGCCGGGTGCAGAGTGTTGAGGCCCAATGTTATCCTATGGAGGATAGGGGGACTCCGGTTGGTGGCGGCTGGCAAGCAGGCCACGGGGTTGTGGGAGCAAAGCTCCTAGGGTTAAGCTCAGGGCACGTTGGGGACCAAGTTAGCACCAAAGAGGCACCCTCAGCGGCACTAGGGCGGCCGGGTGCAGAGTGCTGTTTTGAGGTCGGGTGCCCTGTTGATTTCAATGGAAATTTTCGGTTTTGGTTTTCAGCTGCAGGCTCGGTCCAGGAAGACTTCCAGGAGGAACCAACAGCTGGGCAGGTAAGTTGGAGGGCTCGGGGACGTAGGTGCACCTCGGGTTCCTTTCTCCAGGGCGCAGGGCGTCTGGATGCAGGGGTGTCTTTTGAGGTCGGATTTCACCTTACCGGGCCACTCGCGGTTGGGGGTTCTCCGTGCAGAGGCTGCAGGCGACGTCGGGGAGTCCTGGAGGGGTCAACCCACGGTGGACTCGGACTCTGGAGAGCTGGGGGACCTCGCTGGGACCGGTGGGCCACTTGAACTCGGGCTGTAGGCGACGGGTGCAGTGGTGGTTCCAGGCGTCGGGTTTCTTTCTCCTCAGCAGGCTCGGAGTCTTTGTTTGGTGTTTCTTTTGAACAGAGCTGCTGTTCACAGGAGATCCGGTCTTTGTTGAAGGCAGTCAGTCCTCCCTGGGGTTCTGGAGGTCGCTGGCTGCAGGACAAGACTATTTTTGGCGCAGGATCTCTGGAAACTGCAGACGGGCCGGTAGGGCTGGGGCCAAGTCAGTTGTTCTCTGCAGTCTCCTCTGCTGGGCGTCTTCTTTCGTCCTTTTTCTTCTTAGGTTGCGGGAATCTAAGGAAGGAAGGTTCAGGGTGCCCCTAAATACTAGATTTAGGGGCGTTACAGGTAGGTAAAGGGCAGGGACCAATGGGTCCCTGCCCTGGGGTGGGTACACCCCCTATCCTGCCACTCTCCTGTGGGAGGGGGCAGGAGCCTAGTCCTGATTGGGCAGGGCTCCCCATCTTCAAGATGGCGAGAGCCCGGAGATGGGCTTCACCTCGCCTCCCCCACCTGAGGGGTGGGGTTGGCAGAGGGTGGCACACCCCCTTTCCTCCCTTGGTGTTTCCCTCCAGTCTTCCCACCAGGATGGGGGAGGAACCGGTGGGGACCAGTTGCTGAGTACAGCAAGTGGTCTGGGAAGCTCACAAAGGCGGAATGCCTTTGAAGCTTCCCCTGCCCATCCTGGGGAGGGGCCTAGCACCTCACCCAGGACGTGCATTGTTGCAGGCCCGGGAGAGCGGATGGCTCTCTACCCAGGGGTCCAGCAACATGTCTGCTGTGTGGCAGCCTAGGCAGCCCCTCAGACAAGACGTGGATTGTAGGTTAGGTTCAGGGGGTAACTCTAAGTTGCCCTCTGAGGTGCATTTTACAGTAAATCCCACACTGGCATCAGTGTGGGTTTACTGTGCTGAGGAGTTTGATACCAAACTTCTCAGTCTTCAGTGCAGCCATCATGGTGCTGTGGAGTACGTGCTGACGACCTCCCAGCACCATATACTCGGAATGGCAGCCCTGCACTTACAGTGCCCAGGAATGGGCCTGGTACTGTAGGGGCACAGGGCTCATGCACCTGTGCCCTCACCACTGGCATAGGGCACCCAGCTAGAGGGGTGACTGAGGTATGCCAGGGCAGTGTGTTTAGGGGCATGGCACACAGGGATGTGTGCCATGTCGACTCTCTGTTTTGTTCTGCACCAAGACACTCAGCCTGCAAGGGCAGTGTGTGTGTGTCAGGGTACAGGGCCTCTAAGGGTGGCACAATAAGTGCTGCAGCTCCTTAGGGGTCTTCTCTGGTCACAGTGCCCTGGGTACCTAGGGTACCATTTACCAGGGGCTTACCTGTGGCCAGAGATGCCAATTGGGTTTAGGCTGAGTACAGTTTTTAGGGAAGGAACACAGGCCCTGGGTACCTGATTGGCAGGGATCCAGGGCACACCAAGGAAAAGTGCATCAGTTATCAGGCAAAAAGTGGGGGGGTTACTGCAACAGAAACCCACTTTCCTACAGCTACCACTAGGATAGCTTTCAATAAAGGTTGTCTTTAACCTATCTCCAATAAGGGGTTGTTTGGCTGGTGCAAGGTGCTCACTATAATTAGTGGACAGCATATACCAGTCCAACTTCTCACATTGGTGTGCAGCTTGTGGGATTCCAGCTTGCTATTGTTTTACCAGATAATCTCAATTGAATTGATCAACTGAAAACCACTAAGGGTACCTTAGGTACATATAAATCAAGCTTAGGATACAGTAAGTTCTACTGAACTTAGAGTTGTGTGTTAAGGGATAGCGCACCCTTTCTACAACTCAAGAGAGTTTATTAGGCCACACTAGAGTAGGTAGTGCATACACCACACCACACTAGTAATGTCTTTAGGGCCAGGAACCAGTGGGTCCCAGCCAGAAGCCAATGGGCTTCTTCCCTCCAAGTATGATAATCTCCCATTCTTGGAATTGAGAGCATTAAGCACTGCTAGGAAACTGAAGACAGGCAAAAGTGCCAACACCCAACGCCTCATAGAGGTACTCCTGCTGGATGATCTCAGAAGACTATCAGGGTATGAAGGGGTAGGCAGAGAGGGTGGGGCAGAAGATGAGGAAGGGGCCAGGGGTGAAATCACCAAGGACCCAACCTCTGAAACTGGCCAGGAAGGTGACAATGACCTTGACCTGGAAAATCCAGCTCCTCCTGTGGATGAGGAGGAGGATCAGAATGACCTCCCCTTTGTCCCCCCAGGAAGAATTGTGAGTGTGCCCAGAAGGCCTAGATCTCCTTCTCAGGAGTCTAACCACCCTGACACCTCAATAGGGACCTCTGTTTCCTCTCATAGGAGGGAATCCTCTCATGAAAGGAAAGAGAGACTGCTCAAGTATGGAGAAGCTCAGTTGAGAATCAGAAGAGAGCAGTTTGCTATAGACAGGGAGTCCCTAGAGCTTGAAAGGCAAAGAAAAAAGATGGGACTAGAGTCCCATGGTGGCAGCAATTTCCCCAGAGATAGGGAAAGGTCTTATGACCATAAAAACCTGAGCAAGATTGTCCCTCCCTACCAGAGTGGGGATGACATCCACAAATGGATAACTGCACTGGAGAAGGCCTGTAAAGTACAGAGGGTCCCTCAGGAGCAGTGGGCAGCAATCTTGTGGCTCTCCTTTGCAGACAAAGGTAGAGACAAGCTCCTCACTGTAAGAGAAGAGGATGCTGACAATTACAAAGTCTTGAAGAGTGCTCTGATTGATGGGTTTGGCCTAACCACTGAACAGTATAGGTTGAAGTTCAGAGATACCCAAAAGACTCAGACTCAAGTCTGGGTTGACTTTGTTGATTGTTCTGCTAAGGCTCTGGAAGGTTGGATACATGGCAGCAAAGTGCATGACTTTATAGGATTGTACAATTTGATTATGAGGGAGCAGATCCTTAATAATTGTCAAAAACAGCTTTTACACCAGTACCTGGTGGACTATGATCTGACCTCTCCCCAAGAATTGGGAAAGAAGGCAGACAAATGGGTCAGAACCAGGGTAAGGCCTAAGAATCAGGGTGGTGACCAGAAGAAAGATTCTACCAAGTCCCAAGAGAAAGGTGGGGATAAATCTAAGGATAAGTCCACTACAGGGCCCCAAACGTCCTCTTCTGGGGGTGGGTCCCAAACTCCTTCCTCTCCTGAAAAGAAACCCTATTGCCATGTCTGTAAAAAGCCTGGGCACTGGAAATCTGATCCCAGTTGTCCCAGGATTGGCAATAAAGAAAATGTTCCTCCAACAACTACTACCACCCCTCCTGGTACTACCAGTAGTAATCCTCCAGTTGGGAGTAGTGCACCCAAAAAGTTAGGTGCTTTTGCAAGAGGAACAGAGGTGGGCCCTAGTTTAGACAGGACCCCTCAACAGACTCCTCTGACTCTGATGGTGGTATAGGATTTGCCACCTTTACCATGGGTCCCAATGCATTGGGCAGGTACAGACTGGAGCCAATAATTAATGGTCAGAACGCTGTGGCATTTAGGGACACAGGGGCTAGTGTCACCATGGTGGCAGGGAAACTAGTCCCCCCTCACCAGCTTTTACCTGAGTTTAAATACCAGGTAACCAACATTGATGGTGTCAGAACAGATCACCCCATGTCCATAGTCAATCTCAGTTGGGAAGGGGTCACAGGCCCAAAAAGAGTGGCAGTGTCCCCAACCTTGCCTGTAGATTGCCTGATGGGCAATGATCTGGAAATTTCAGCCTGGGCTGAAGTTGAACACCAAACCCATCTGAGAATGCTGGGCGTCCCTGTAAGGTTAGTGGGGCTGTGATGGCCACAGCCCCAGCCCAGGGAAATTTTGGAGAGATGGAGCCTGGAAGAATGGCCCACTCTCCCCCAAAAGAGAGCACAAGGGTTGAAGAAAGTCTTCTTCCCTCCAGACAGTAGGTAAGGGTCAGCCTCCTCAGGGAACTGACCCTACCCCTAGTGAAGGAACTGCCCCAGAGGTAGTCAGGCCTGGCCTGTCCACACCCCTGATGGCAGAGGACCCTTCCAAGGTGGTACCCAGTCTGGAGCAGGTAACCTGCCCCTCTCTACCCTGCCTCAGTCAGCCCAGGGCTGCAGAGGTCAGGGAGGTCAGTGGACCCCACAGGGCCCCCTGTCCAGAGGAACCCCCCCATCAGCAGATTAGGGGCACCCAGTCTAGTAGCCATAGCCAGGTGAAAATTCCTCAACACACTGAGGGATCCCCCATACCTTTGTGTAGGGACCTCCCCCAGAAGGCCTCTGGTGGGCATGGGCAAACTTGGGACCAAAAGGTTCCAAACCTGCCATGGCCCTCCAGTGGTCCATCCAAAGGGACCCAACCCCCAACTGTAGGCAGCCAAAGGTTGACCCTTAGAGCAAAGTGCAACTCAGTCATGGAAAGACAGGCATACATGGTGACCAGTGATCTGAGGAAGCTGAGACCAACCTTCCTAGGGCCTCACTTCCCTACTCAGACACCTCACCAGCCTTGTACTTTACCAAAGCACACCACAGGTAGTAATTCCCCATGGTGGAGACCCTCTCATACCCTTAGGGTGAGGGATTGCTTAGTGCACCATAAGACAGGGGTCAACCATGCTAGTGCAGGTGCTGCCTTTTATGGCCACTTAGTCAATAAAGGCTCAACTGGCCAAGGTTAGCCTTATCTCCTTTCGTTTGGGGGGGTTATGTAGGAAGGTGGAATCTGACTATATGGTTGCCCCCACTTTTTGCTGGTGTTTTGCTGGTTTATGACTTAGTTGGACTGGGATCCTGCTATTCAGGGCCCCAGTCTATCTGCTTCCTCTATAAAATGGTTTCCATGTACCTTAGGTACATCTTTGATTGGAATCTGAGTGCCCTTATAAGTCCCTAGTATATGGTATACTATGTACCCAGGGCCTAGGTACTCAGAGGCCTACCAGGGGCTGCAGCATGTATTGTGCCACCCCTGGAAGGCCATCCAAAATGACACCACAGGTCTGCTACTGCAGCCTGGGTAAGGTGGTGCATGCACCCCTTACAGTGGTATGGGCTACCTATATCACTACCATTGCACACACATATAAACCTATAAGTCACTCCTATGGCAGGCCTTACCAATCCTGAAGGCAGAGTGCTTGGTTTTTATGTGAGAGGGTGCCCCTGCATGAGCAGAGCCCCTCTGCAGCATTCGGAGTCCCTCCTCTGATGCTGTTTGTGGTACAGCCTGACCATATACTCTTAAGTGCATTATATCCTCGCGGTACAATGCTAACTTTGGACTGGCTGCACCAAAACATGTCGTGTTTGGTGTCAAACATCTTGGAATACTACCCCCGCCAATCCTGGTGGCGGGGGTAGCATTCCACCCTTCTAGAGGGAGAGACATGTACACACCGGGCTACCCGGTAACTTCTTTCCAGAGCACTGGCATCACAAAATGGATGCCGCTGCCACAGACACGGGTCTGGCCTCCTGCTGCTGACTGAAACTCCGGCAGGGGAGGCCTGGACAATAGGTTTCCTGTCGAAGGGAGGTGTAACCACCTCCCCAGACAGGCTAGTGTGTATTGGGGCTGGGCGGGAGCATCCTCTGGTGCTTTGAAGTCCTGCACTGGGGGCACATTTGGTGTCCCTGTGCATATGCCAGTTCAAACCGGTTGCAGGGGCTACCTGCCCCTGCTCTGGCACGAAACTGGAAAGGGAATGGGTGTAACCACCCCTCTTCCCTGACCCTCCCATAGGTGGGTCCCCAGAGTATGTCCAACCCCCTAACTTAGTATAAGTATGGGACCCCAGTCCTTAGGACTTTAGATTTACCTGTACGAAACTCTGATACAGAATCCTGGACCTTCGACGCTCTACTTTAAGATTAGAGGACTGAAGAATCTCCCTTGGGGTCAAGGAGTGACTCCCCTGCTTGGCAGGCACCGAAGAAGCAATTGTCCGGTCTGCATTGCTGAAGCTCCCGCCAGACGCCGAAGTCTTTGCATCACCAGAGGTAGATTTCCAGACTTCCCCGAGGCTGCCCTGAGTCTCCAGCAAAGCTGAGGCCCGTAGCTGTCGTGGGTAACGTGGAACCGTGACCCCTGGACGCCGAGTACTTTTGCAAGTGCATCCTCTTCCTGGTCTCCCACGAAGTTGTGCTTTGGGCTCCGAGTAGCCCCTGCCTCCAGCACCAACTGCACCAAAGATCACTGGCCTCCACTTCACGAGTGTCCTGTGAGCCAGCTCCAAGTGCATCCACTCAAGGCTCCTTCACGGTCGCTAGTCCGTTGGCTAGTGGGCTCTCCCGAAGGCAACTCTTCTTCTGCTTGGGCTTTCCTGGTTGCTCCAGACGTGCCCTGACTTACCCTCGCTGGGTGAGTCCCCCAGACCTTGCTGGTCTGCATCAACATCCTTTCTTTGTTTCCATGTGACTTGCCGTTGCCAAGGCTTGTTGGGTCCAATCCGGTCGCCGATACCCCAGCACTCGACAGACATCGTGGGACAGCTCGAATCCAGCTCCTGGTCATCGTCAACGCCTCCTGGACCTCGTGGCTGAAGAGTCAAGATGACCGTCAACCTACCTGAAGCACCCGACATCGGTGGGCATCTGCTCATCGCCTTCCTGGTCACTGGCTAGTGACCCAGACTCTGTCCCCTCTGCTTTCAGGTTCTTCAGATCTTCGATCCACCCTTGGATCCACCCGAACACTTTCGACTTGGTCGCCAGCAGCACTTTGCAGCAGATCGCCATTGAAAACGACGACGAAACCCGACCCCGAAAGACACCTATGCACCCGGCTTCCCTGGGTGAGGTAACTCGAGTACTCTGGTGCTCCCATGGGTATTGACTCTAGAACAACCTAGTTCTAAAGGGGTTTGCTCCAAGTCCTCCTCTAAGTGTCCTTTTTCTTTAAAACTCCAACCGCGACATTCCCCATAGAAGTCAACGGCGGCTCACGGCTGTGTTCTCACACTGCACGCATCCCCCGTGGGTCCCCTGTGTCACTACCTTGGGTGGTTCCTTGAGGGCCAATCACTTCTACAGGCTCTAGGCCTTGTGTCTAGCTCAGTCGTGGTTCTTATACCACTTTATTGGTATATGGTTTGGTACGCCCCTAGGGCTCAAACGTGTATTTGTGCTATTACTGTTGATAACTGACTTGTAAATTATGTACTTCAAACTCTAGCCTCATAAAGAGACTAGAGGGGTGTGTTTAAGACTAAATACATATATTTTAAATATATACCTGGTGTGGTCCTCTTTCATTTGGTCACTCAAGAGATTATAGACTGGTAAAACAAGCTGCTTTACATTCCTTCAAGACTTAGCCTGAAGGCTGCTCTCCATAGCTACCACTAGGATAGTTTTCAATAAAGGTTGTCTTTAACCTATCTCCAATAAGGGGTTGTTTGGACTGGTGCAAGGTGCCCACTATAATTAGTGGACAGCATATACCAGGCCAACTTCTCACATGGCCAAACGTGTTTTATTGGGGCCAATTATCCTAGGACCTATTTGTGGTGTAGCTGCCTATACGTGGGATCGATCAGTGTTTTCCCTGTTTGCGTGTTTGTCTTCGGGCTGATTGTAACCCCACCTGTGACCTATCAATCGGTAGGCCTGGGTTTGGGTTGCAGGGCCTGTCTGACCACGTATCTCTGACTTAGGGCTGATGAGAAGGTCATCTTGGGTGAATTTGACAGCAACGATATGAGCTCGTTGTGCATAGACATGGCGGTCATTTATATCATATTTACCGACATTCTCATTATTGTGCGTACAGTTGTAATAGCATACATCAACCCTGCTTTAACTATTTTTGACATTGTTATGCATGCATAGTTTATGGCGTACATTGACATTGCATTTACGGGTATTGCCTCCGTTGGGCCTGCACATTTCATGGTGTACAATGACATCTCATTCACTGATATTAACTGGTGAGAAACAAACAGAAAGAGACAGAATAAAGGTCAGCAACGAGTAGAAAGAGGCAAGATAAAGGTGAGAAACGAGCAGAAAGAAGCAGAATAAAGTTCAGGAACGAGCAGAAAGAAGCAAAATAAAGGTGAGAAATGAGTAGAAAGAGGCAGAATAAAGGTCAGAAATGAGCAGAAAAAGGCATAATAGAGGTCAGAAACGAGCAACAAGAGGCAAAAATAGAGGTTAGCAACAAGCAGAAAGACGCAAAATAAAGGTCAGAAGTGAGCAGAAAGACAAAATAAAGGACAGCAACGAGCAGAAAGAGGCAAATTAGAGGTCGGAAGTGAGCAGAAAGAGGCAAAATAAAGGTCAGAAACAAGGAGAAAAAGGCAAAATAAAGGTTAGCAATGAGCAGAAAGAGGCAAGATTAAGGTCAGAAATGGCAGAAAGAGGCCAAATAGAGGTCACAAACATGCAGAAAGAGGCAAAATAGAGGTTAGATACGAGGAGAAAGAGGCAAAATAAAGGTCCGCAACTAACAGAAAGAGGCAAAAAAAATGCCGGCAATGACCAGAAAGAGGCAAAATAGAGATCAGAAACAAGCAGGAAGAGGCAAAATAAAGACCAGCAGCGAGCAGAGAGAGGCTAATAAAGATCAGAAGTGAGAAAAAGGCAGAAAATGAGCAGAGAACGAGCAGAACCCACTCAGGCACTCATGCACCCACTCACAGAATCACTCATACTCTCACCCACTCACAGACCTTCTCAGAGACTCATGCACTGACTCACAGACCCACTCACAGACTCACACACCCACTCACAGAGCTACTCAGACACTCATGCACTCACTCACAGACTGACTGACACACTCATGGAGGCACTCACAAACCCACTCAGACACTCATGCACTCACTCAGACACACACCCACTGAGACACTTATGTACTCACTCACTTGCTCTCATATGTTACAGGTTACAGTTAGGAAATAACATTAAAAAAACCTTAGAAATCCACTGAAAAAATCAAAGGTTACAGGTACGTTATAGTTAATCTCAGAGTTCACTTGTACAAAACCATAGAAATTCAGCAGTTATAGTTACCTGAGCTAACTATAACTTACGCCCGCTTATGACCTCACATATTACATCATTCATGACATGGTCAGTGACATCACTGATGACATCTCATATGACATCACCGATGACATCATCCACAGAACCACTCACGCCCCATAAACCTCTTGTTTGCCTACTCCCACACGACCACTCGCATACCCATTCACAGACCCATACTAGTATTAACACACCCATTCACTCCTCCATAGAGGCACTCACCCACCCACTCACTCACCCATACAGCCACTCACAAGGCCATACACATATATATTACCTACTGGTGGTCGCCAGTTGGTAGTTATAGTTAGGACCTAGTTTCCATAGGATAAACCTTTTGTTAAGCCAATAACTTTGGCGCAGTTTGATGAATACTCACGAAATTTTCAAAACTAGTATGACAGTGAGTTCAGCTGCTTTTTTGAAAGTTTCGGCATGATTCGTCAAACGGGGGCCGAGTAAAAGGGGGAGATTCAAAACGCTTTTCCCCCTTTCAATTTCCCTTAGAGATTTGGAACACGACTACAGCCCAAACCGCTGTATGGAAACACACCAAGTTTGGCAGAAAGGTAGCTTTTGGTCTAGAAAGAGCCCTTTTTCTTATTTGTTGTATATCCGTTCAGTAGTTTTTGAGATATTAAAGGGAAAACAAATGTGTATATCTAGGGACACAGACCCTCCACGGATCCAACAGTCCCTGTGCTGATATCTGATTGACTGCCAACCAGGAAGTGTTAGCAGCCATTTTGGGACCCAGACTCAGCTGAGTCCCAACAATAAAGTAAAAAAGAAAAGGGGACAGGGTAGGAATACTGACCTCCTAGCCCTGGAGCTTGTTTCTCTTTCAGCCCCCGGGTGGACCAGGTCCTGGGGGCATAATTAAATATTAAAAAGGGGGAGGGGTGCATGCCCCCTCCCTCCTAAGGCCAGTTTGTGCCCTGGGGACCACCACCTCCCCTAGGCTTCACCTACTAATAGGAGGTGGCCCGCACAGACCACCCTCCTGGTTTTGAGATTCCCCCAGGGACTGCCACCTCCCTGGGGCACAGTACTTTTAAAAAGGTGGAGGGGGCCACCTCCCCGGTGCTGGCCCTTTGCACAGAGAGGGGCTGCACGGCCGCCCTCATGGAGGCGTTAATGGCCCTCGGGACCGCCACCCCCAGGGCCGGCTCCCTATCTCCTGAGGTGCCCACTCTCAGGAGATAGCAGTTTACTTTCGTTTGGCGAGAGCTTTGACAGCTCTGGCCAAGCGAGAGCAAACTGTCAGTCCGCTACCATTTGGGCAGGAGCAGGAAAACTGCTCCCGCTTGCTGGGAGCAGCCTTTTCATCTGTTTTCCTACCTGCTGTCAAGAGGACAGGAAAACAGATGAAAGTATTGCTCCCGCACTCAGAGAGCAGCATTTCTTGCTGATCCATGCATGCAGGAGAGCAATGCCTGCTGCCCCTGGAGGCGGGGAGCCAGCAGGGACCATGGTGGCCTTAAGACTTCCCACGCGTTCCCCACTGTATTAGGGGATATGCACTATACATTTACCCAATGAGGTAGCACTTACTAATTAGCCAGTACAAAGTACTCCAGTTGGGTAGACATTTTGCGCCAAACTGTGAAGCCTTTTTGGATAAGTAAGCAGGTGAAAATCCATTCTGGTACTGATGCTCATTTCACAAAAATTATACCTCGACGGGAAGCACTTACAAATATAAACATAGCAGGTGCTCCAGTTGAAGCTCCACTTCTTTAAAGAACGAATCCTCCCAACTTCTTGAACTTAAGGAAGGGTATTTTCTCTGCATTTCCACCTTGTAAACGATTTGAAATACGTGAGGGTGGTAAATGCATCCTTGCTCAGGTGGAGCACAATCTCTTCTGTAGTGAGTGTGACAAGTGGGATCTTTCCTCCGGTCCTCTCCTGGTAAGAGTGGAGTCCATAGTTTGTCCTTTTAATTACTACAAGTATGCAAATGCGCAAAATGAACTTGAAGCTCCACCCATCTGACACCACCCCGTACATGTTAGTGGTATGCAATGGTCTTCCCGCCCTTTTCCAGCTTGATGGACAGCTTACCAAAAGGCCCCCCGAACATTTGTGTTGCAGAGGAATATGGTGTGGGGTTGGATGCCTGTGGTGGGGGGGTTGGCCACAGGTAGCTGCAGGTCAGGCCCAGCGGCCAACCCCTCCTGTGCATGACCGGATGCCTAAGGGGGGTCCTCCGCAAGGCCATGTGTATCGTGGGGTTGGATGTATGCAGGTGGGTGGCAGCATGTGGGAGGGTTGGGCACAGGACCTGGCCGCATGCCAGGCCCTGCGTCCAACCCCTCGGTGCGTTAAAAACCATAGAAATTCACTGCAAAAACAAAGGTTACAGGGACGTGGTAGTTAAGAATTAGCATTAAAAAAATCTTAGAAATTCACAGAAAAAAAAAGGTTACAGGGACGTTAGTTAGATTCAGAATTTACACGCACAAAACCATAGAAATTCAGCTGTTACAGTTAGAGTTATTTCAAGTAATTATAACTCGTGCTCTAAGGTAATGTCAGGCTCTGTGTTACCTTGACTCTGACGAGAGGACAGAAGAACGGATTTCACCTCACGGGCCCGCCCTTCTGCTTTGTTTCCAGCCCCCCTACCCCACCAGTGATGTACTCTATGCAGCAGAAGGAGACGTAGGGTTTTCCTGTTTCGGGCCCTTTAAGACCCAGCCACCTGAGACTGACGAGCCCCCGGGAAGCCTGCAAACTCAAAGCCGGAAGAGGAAGAAGGAGGAAGGAGACGAGAAGAAGATTGTCCAGCGCCGTTGCTGAACGAAGGGCGACCGGACCAGAGAAGCGAAGACGGCGGACAGAATACCCTAGCGGAGGGGAACACCGGACGGAATTCGCAGCAGTCGGAATCCGACCGTGAGAGACGGACCCGAGAGCCAGCAGGCCAACAACCCCACGAGCCACCCAGCCGCGTTCCAGGAGGAGCGTGGCTTGCACAGGTGCGTGCCTGAATCCTGGGGAGCGGGAGGAGGCCTGAAGAAAAGACCCGGTCTTTTCAAGGGGGGACTCCCTGAAATGCACTTTTGGGCCATGGTGGGCGCCCGCTTGTTTTCTTTTTTTTAATCCACGGGTGACGGTCTCTTCGGTAACACAGCCCTGAGGACTTGCATGACGGGTGTATAATTCCCCCCACCCCCTTTCCTGCATTTAAGTCTTGTGATAGCGTGTTGCACTGATACATTGTCTTTCTTTTTTTATATATATATCTGGTTTGGCCTTCCTGCCCTGGACGCCCATGGTGGAGACGATACTCGGAATGAGTCAGTGCTAATTCCCCAAGAAGAGGAGGACATTTACTTTATCGTTGTTACATTGGACTGTTGTTACTTTGGCAATAAAAGACTCTGAAGACACTAATTTGCCTTGCAGTTCCTTCAACCTTCCACAAGTGGTGGAGAATGCAGGCACCTGTCCATTGGTGAGCCAAAATGGACGCACTCATACACCATCTTGTGGACGGACAAAAGAAGCTTGAATGGGCCATCGAACGACAGATGACCCTGGCCCAGGCTGATCGGGACACGTTTAAGGACGTTATTAAGTCCCAGGTGGATGCTATTCAGAAAGTAGCTGAAGACCAGATACAGAGTACCTCGCACCAACAGAGTACTCGTTCGGTTACCTCGATACATCCGAACATAGCTCTTCAGAAGTACATACCCAGATAGGACCCGGACACCTTTCTATTAAACTTTGAAAGGGCAGCCACAGCATCAGGATGGCCTGTTGTAAAATGGCCGTTTTTCATGGCTCTCCTTCTGACAGGAGAAGCCCAAGCGGCCTGCCAGGTTGCTAACGCTGGGAGTACTACCCCTTATGAAGATATAACAACTATCATTCTTGACCATCTGGGCATGGATGCGGAGCCCTACAGAGTCAGGTTCCGGAAGGAAAAAGGGGCCCCGGGTGACAACCCGAAGACGCTGTTCTTTAAATTAAAACTGGCCGCAGACAAGTGGCGGAAGCCAACAGAAAAAACAAAGGAAGAGATCATGGACCAGATCTATTCAGAGCAATACCTGGAGGCTTTACCTTTCCCAACTCAGAGGTGGTTACGGCAACACTCTCATCTCTCTATTGAGCAAGCAGTCGAGATGGCCACATCCTTTTCGAGCAGTAAAGGGAACAAGGAGACCCTGGAAGTCAGCGGGGACCAAGGGTAAATTTATGCTTCGTAGAACAAGGGTCCCACACAATTAGAATATTTAAAAGAGATATCACAATTTTATAATAAAAATCGGATTTAACAAATGTCTTGATACACAAATAAGCTATTTAATGAGTAGGTCAATAAAACGTAGAAATAGTAAACACGAAAAAATTAAGTGAGCCAAACGTGACAAGGCAGAGGGAAATCAGCCGATTTCCTTACCACAGGCAAGTGACTTTAAAAAGTGACTTTCCAGTATGTGAGAATATAGATAAACAAAAGTCACAGTTGGGGTTACATCTCATACTCCACAGTAGAATATAGATAATGGTATAGAGTTAAAGATGTATGTGTCGACGACGTTTCAATCCCGGAGAGGGTATCGGGATCTCATCAGGACTAACGGATAGATCAAGTGCCTGAAAAGTTGCCTGGATAAGTGTAGGGAAAGGGAAGGGGAAGAGAGAGGAAGAAGTAAAATGATTAAAACCTGTAAAATTAAGGTAAGAGGGGTAATAGGAGGAGGGGATGGTGTGTTAAGAAGGAAGGGGTAGTGGATGTGTAGAGGTATAAGGGAGATCAGGTAGAATGGAGGGAAGAGGGAAGGTCGATATCAGAAGAGTCAGTTGAAGCGATGAGAGAGTGAGAGGTGATAGGCGATGTAGGAATAGAGAGACGGTGAGGAAGTATAGAGAAGGGAAGGTAACGAGTGATAAGACAGTCCAAGGGGTAAACCGGAGGGAAGGGGGACTAACCAAAAATGAAGCAAGGAAAGGAGCGCAGGAATATGGCCAGTGGGTACGGCTGATTATAGGTATAAGCATAAGGGCCACGGTATCCGGATCAGTGGCGACAGTTCTGAAAGAGAGAGAGATAACCAGAGTAAGGACAATTGACGCCGAGGGTAGGAAGAAGGGGGTGGACAGAAGGTAGCCAGAACCTTACCAATAAGGTCATGAATCAGCAGTAAGAAGACCACAGGTGCGGTCAACGTGCTCGAAGAGGCTGCGGCTCCCGGCCGGGAGCCTGCGATAATGCCGGGTTAAGGTCTGCGCTTGCCAAGCGCCAGCGAAGGATCAATGGGAAGGTACTGTCTGCCGTGAGCCAGAGTGGTCACCAGTGGTCAGCGTTCAACCGGAATTAGGGAGCAATTTGAGCGTACCGTCCGCCAGCTCAATGTCTGTGGGAAAGCCGGGAAAACAAATGATAAGGGGTGAACACGGGGGTCTGCGTTCACCTGTATGAAGCCCAATTAAGCTAATGCCGACAACCAGACCGAAGCTCGGCCGAGCTTACCTGATGCGCGGTAGAGGGCGGAAGGCCGGAGGGTCCGGTCGGCGAGCCGCAATGCGGGAGTCCGATTAGTGTCGGTCGGCAGGGGAAGACAGAATGCGTCTAGGAAGGACCGGGAAATAACTCAGAGGTCTGAGGGCAATAGGGAATGACGTGATGAGTGCGCGTGAAGGGCCGGGCCAGATGCAAGTGCTAGAGCGGTGGCCATCTTGGAACAGAGTGATAGTCTGGGGATGGAGGTGAAGAAAGGACGGTAAGGGGTAAAGCCGGAGGGAGTGAAAGGTGCACGGGGCCTATATGGAAGTGTCAAGGTGGAATGGGAAAGGAAAACGAGGACCGAAGAAGAGGAAGGGGGGAGAGACCGGGGAGGGATAGGGTCGAGGTGAATCGGGTTAGGGGGTAAGATCAGAGAGGAAAGGAGCTAAAAGCAATGGGGAGGGAAATAAATAGGGTATGTTAGAGGTACTGGGTAAAGAAGGGGGTTAAGTGCAGCAAAGTGTTCAACAAGAGGTGCATTGGGTGTCCCACAACGTATACGGCTGGCAGATCCGGATCCTGATTTTTTGTGTTGTTTGACCAACATAAATTAAGTTACAAGGGCAAAAAACTGCGTATATAACATTGACAGTATTACAGTTGGAGAAATTCGATAGAGTAACATCAATATTGGCATGCACAAACTTCTTAGTGTCATTCGTGAGGTGACAGACACTACAACCGCCACATTTGAAGTGCCCAAGTAAAGGTGGTAGGCCCCAAATCTGTCTGAGTGTGGTCTTATTGTTAGTAATGGGGAGGGCTGCCCTGACAAGGTGATCTCTTATACTTTTGTTTTTCTTGAACGCGAATAATGGACGTTCCAAGTTCAGACTACCTGCATTGAGTATGGGCCAATGTTTGAGGATGCTTTTCCTGACTGAGTTGGAAATGGGGGAGAATGTAGTGACAGACTAATTTGTCGCTGTTGTTTCTTTCTTTGGGGCTCAACAAGGTGTCTCTGGGACAATACCAAGCGCGTTTCAAGGCTGTTTTCACTAGTTTGCGCGGGTAGCCTCTGGTAGTCAATTTTTTAGATAAGACTTTTGCCTCCATAAAGTAGTCCTCCGTACGGTAGCAATTGCGGCGTAAACGAAGGAATTGGGAGTATGGGAGGGAATCGCGTAAAGCCCTAGGATGATTACTATTGTATGCCAACAATGTGTTTTTCTCAGTGGGTTTACGGTATAGGGTGGTGTAGAGTGTCCCATCGTGTACAATGATCAACAAATCAAGGAATGCAATCTCCTGTTTACTCATATTTATGGTAAAGTTAAGGCCATTGCAATGGGTGTTCAACCAATCTTTGAAGTCTAGCAAATTGATATCTGTGTCTTCCCAAATGAGGAAGATATCATCAATATATCGCTTCCATTCAAGAATGTTAGCTCTGAATGGATTGTGAGGGGATAGTATTCTTTGTGTCTCGAGCCAATCCATGTATAGTATGGCAAAATTTGGAGCGAAAACTGCGCCCATACTGGTACCCTTGACCTGTTGGTAAAAATTGCCATTAAATAGGAAATAATTACGTGTAAGGCATATTTTCAGAAGGTGAAGTAGAAAGGAGGTGGGGACTGGGTGTGGTTGGGGTCTGGAATTGAGGAACATTTCAATAACCTCAATGCCCTCGTCTTGGGGGATGTTGGTGTACAGTGACTCCACGTCAAGAGTACATAGAAGGCAGTGAAGGGGATCAAAGGGGAGGTCTTCTACAAGGTTAATCATAGCCATGGTATCTTTGATGTAGCAGAGGGTGCTAGGTACAAAGTCTTTGATAAAGTGATCAATATATCTGCCGAGCGGCTCAAGAATAGAGCCGCATCCAGAAACAATGGGCCGTCCGGGCGGTGTCGTTGCATTTTTGTGTATTTTAGGCAGGGTATATATCACTGGGGTACGGGGTGATTTAGTGTTGAGGTAAAGAAATTCGTTTTTGCTGAGGAAGCCCTGAGTAAGTCCTTCATATGTGATGTCAAGAATAAGTTTCTGAATCTCCTTGGTGGGGTCAGATGGAAGCTTACGATAATGGTCTACTCTGGAGAGTTGTCTTAGAATTTCTTGGGTGTAGGTATCAATCTCTTGGAGAACAATTCCACCACCCTTGTCCGCTGGTTTGATAATTAAATTTTCAATCTGTTTCAGATCATGTAACGCATTTTTCTCAGATAATGTGAGATTGTATGGAGTGTATCTGCGTGATGTTTCCTGGTCAGTAATGTCTTTGAGTACTAACTTTTCAAACGTGACAATCTCAGCTCGTATGCTGCATTGTGGGGGAGAGAAGGTAGAGGGTGGGCGGAATGTAGTGAAAGCTCCAGACGGAATATACGGTTTGTCAAGGAAAAATGCATGTAGACGTAGTTTTCTAAAAAAACGTAACAATTCGATCTGGAGTTGGAGGGTCAGGTTTCACGGTGGGGACAAATGAGAGGCCTTTACTAAGTAGAGTAATTTCTTTCTCAGACAGTTGGTGATTTGAGAGGTTGAAAATAGGGATAGAGTCAAGGTCAGTCATGATGTTAATGTTGATGTCGGTTACAGGGTTAAAGTTTGGTATTCGTTGTCTTACCATTGGTAATACCTCTGGCGTGTTTGTCTGTCTCCTGGTGCGCTGTACCAACGTGGAGGCCGTGACGTCCCCCGGTTGGTCTGGCGGCCCAGATCTTGTCCTAAAAAATTCGGGTTATTCCCCCTGTTCCTAGATGTGCTAGGACCTTCAGCGGTGTCTGAATTATCGGATGATTCAGCTGAGGTATCAGAGAACCCTACTATGGTCTGTTGTTTGTTGAACCTACCCCAGGGACGTGGTGTTCTGGGACCTAAGTATGATCTGTTTGTATAAAAATCTTCAGCTAAGTAAGGGTACGTTCTTTCTATTTTATAGTTTTTCACGTCACGTTTTACTTTGGTGATTTTCTTGTTTTGCTCAATTCTGTGGAATTCGGACCGGGTTTTTTCGACCTTATCTAAAAGTGTGTTGGCGTCTTGGATACTACTATTCTCTTTAATTTGTTTCTCAATGTCTTTGATTTCTATCTCAAGTTTTTTGGCCTCTTCGTTGGCTATATCAATGCCCAAGACCATCCAATGTCTTGAGCATGTAGTACCAATGTAGCTAAAACCTGTGAGGTATTTTTAAATTTCAGTGAAGACTCCTGGGATATTTTGAACTTGTAACCCAGCCGGAATTGTGTCTGTTTTTAGATATTCCGTAAGCATACGGGCCATCAGCTGTAGTCTGATGAATTTTTTGGTCGATTTTTCAAGTTGGTCAAAAATAGAACTTTCAATTGTGTTGGTGGTGTCAGATGTCTCTGAGAAAAGGGAGGGGCCCTCTAAAATCTTTTTGATATATTCATCTGAATATAAAGGAGCGTGTTGTGCCATGCCTAGGAGGTGAGGGGGGGAAAAAAGGAAAAGGGGGGGGGGAGAAGGAAAAAAGGCCCACTAACGCAATTAGTAGGGTGGAATAAAGTAATTATTCCTTGCAATCCAGCGATTGCGCTTAAGTACAGTAAAGGGAACAAGGAGACCCTGGAAGTCAGCGGGGACCAAGGGTCCCACACAATTAGAATATTTAAAAGAGATATCACAATTTTATAATAAAAATCGGATTTAACAAATGTCTTGATACACAAATAAGCTATTTAATGAGTAGGTCAATAAAACGTAGAAATAGTAAACACGAAAAAATTAAGTGAGCCAAACGTGACAAGGCAGAGGGAAATCTTCCTCTCTCTTCCCCTTCCCTTTCCCTACACTTATCCAGGCAACTTTTCAGGCACTTGATCTATCCGTTAGTCCTGATGAGATCCCGATACCCTCTCCGGGATTGAAACGTCGTCGACACATACATCTTTAACTCTATACCATTATCTATATTCTACTGTGGAGTATGAGATGTAACCCCAACTGTGACTTTTGTTTATCTATATTCTCACATACTGGAAAGTCACTTTTTAAAGTCACTTGCCTGTGGTAAGGAAATCGGCTGATTTCCCTCTGCCTTGTCACGTTTGGCTCACTTAATTTTTTCGTGTTTACTATTTCTACGTTTTATTGACCTACTCATTAAATAGCTTATTTGTGTATCAAGACATTTGTTAAATCCGATTTTTATTATAAAATTGTGATATCTCTTTTAAATATTCACATCCTTTTCGAGGGCACAACCCCGTGTTTCTCCCTGGGAAGTGGAGAAAAACCCTTGAGGTAACCAAGTACAAAAAAAGACCATGCAACTAGCCAATGAACCACCAAGACCCCGGTCCTTCAAACCCGAGGTTCCTCCCTATCAGGGTCCCCAATGTTTTGACTGTGGCGAGTGGGGCCACATCGCCCGGACCTGTCCCCACAAGAAGCCGAATGAGGAACCAATGGACGTCAGCTGTGTTCCCAGGTCTCTTCTCTACACAGAAGAAATGGGGACTTGTTTTTACGTTAGTGTTTTAGTTAACACGACCCCAATTACAGCCCTCCTAGATTCACGCTGTCGCCACTCTGTGGTACAAAAGGATCTGGTTAGGACCTCCCAGATAATCCCTGGGAAGCAGGTACATATTAGTTGTGTACATGGGGATATTAAGGTATACCCAGTGGCCGGGATACCAATACAACCCCTAGACGGACAACCAACGGTAGTGACTGTTGGTGTTCTACCAGCCCTTCCCGAAGAACTCATACTAGGGACAGATAATCCCAATTTTCTGGCATTGGTTCAGGAAAACAAAAAACGGAACCCAGACCAGCCAACTGAGTCACTTGTTCTTCGGGCTCTCATCACTCAGGAGCCTTGGCAGACAGACAAGAATTTCCGCTTGGCGCAGGTTAATGATCCCTCCTTACAAAACGCCTGGCAAGAGGCCTGGAAAACAGGTTCCGCAGCCCCCCCAATATACCCCCGTCTTCCTAAATACCAATGGGTTCCTGTACAGGGTGGGAGGTGTGAACGGGTCCCCTCAGTTGCTTGTCCCACAGGTCTTCCGGGATCAGATTATGTTCTTTGCGCACTCTCACCTTCTAGCTGGACACTCAGGGGCATTAAAGACCACGCAAAACATCCTTCGCCACTTCTATTGGCCCGGTATATATGCACACATAAAAAGGTACTGTCAGGAGTGTTCCGTTTGCCAGCAAAAAAATCCCTATAGGCCTCCCCCTGTGCCGCTTCAGCCTTTACCTATCATAGGGAAACCTTTTGAGTGCATAGGCATGGACCTGATTGGTCCGCTACCAAAGTCCAGTAAGGGATATCAGTACGTACTAATGCTGGTGGACTACTCCACTCGATTCCCAGAGGCACTCCCCTCGCGGACCCCCAACAAAACTAGCATAGCTGACAAATTGGTTGAATATTTTTCCCGAGTGGGCTTTCCTCGCCAGATCCTTACCGACCAGGGGACTCCCTTTGTCTCGAGACTTATGTCCCAAGTATGCTGGATACTGGCCCTTACCCATATCAAAACCTCCGTTTACCACCCCCAGACCGATGGGTTAGTCGAGAGGTATAACGGGACTCTCAAGCTAACCTTGAAAAAGATGCTCACGGAGAAGGGGAAAAACTGGGACCAGCTCCTTTCCCTTGCCCTCTTCGACATCCGAGGACAGGTTCAAAGTAGTCTGGGCTGTTCCTCCTTCGAGCTCTTGTATGGCATATAGCCCAGAACCCTACTAGAGATGACGAAAAAGGTCTGGGAAAAAGGAAAGAACGACGCTAGTGAGCTTTTGGACTACACCAAACAACTCAAGGCCCGGATAGGGAAGCTCAGGGAACTAGCACATTCCAACCTGGAGAAAAGTCAAAAGAAGCAACAAACCTTTTACGATGGGGGGAAGAAGTGGACAACCCTACAGGTTAACAACTGGGTCCTCATACTCCAACCTGCGTCGCTCTCCAAGATCAGGTCTGAATGGAAGGGTCCCTATAGAGTGGTAGCAAAAATAGGAAGAACCACTTACAAAATCCAGATTAACCCCAGGAAACAACAGAACTACCACATTAATCTCTTGAAGAAATGGTTGGGTCCGTTACCCCACTTGAACCACCTCACTATAGCCCCCCTAACAGACCCCTGTACCCTAGACCATCTGGTGTTGAACGAGGACCTGACCACGGAACAATGTTCCGGTTTACTGGAAGTCCTCGAACCCTTTTCTGAATCGCTTTCCGACCTACCAGGGAGGACCTCCCTGGTAGAACACTCAATTGAAACATTCCCCGGGCAGGTGGTGAAACAGAGACCATATCGGATACCAGCCGACGAGAAGCAATAGCCTCAGATGTCCGTAAGATGTTGCAAATGGGAGTTATCACACCGTCCCAAAGTAACTAGTCCTCACCCATTTTTCTTGTCCCAAAACCGGACGGTTCAGTTCGGTTTTGCATCGATTTTAGGTCCGTAAATGCCATCTCCAAGTTCGACACCTACCCCTTACCACGGATAGACGAACTTATAGAGAAGTTAGAAGATGCCGTTTATATATCCACTCTTGACCTAGCGAAGGGGTATTGGCAGGTCCCTTTAAGGAAAGGGGATAGAGAAAAGACGGCCTTTTCCCCCCCAGACGGGCTTTTTGAGTTCACTGTTCTTCCCTTCGGCCTGCATGAGGCCCCCGCTACTTTCCAGAGGCTAATGAACTCTGTGCTTCGTAACCATCAAAGCTACTCTTCGGCTTATCTGGACGACATTGTTATCTTTAGTCCATCCTGGGATACCCATCTCAAACATTGTCGCCAGATATTTTGAGGACTACAGGACTCGGGCCTGCATGTAAACGCCAGGAAATTGAGAATGGGGTTTCAGAAAGTACGCTATCTAGGGTATCTCTTGGGAAATGGAGTTATTGAACCCCAGGAAGAGAAAATCAAGGCAATCATTGACACCCCTTTTCCCAAAACCAAAAGGGAAGTGAGAGCCTTCCTTGGACTATTGGGATATTATAGGTGGTTTATATCCCAATATTCCGAGATAGTCGCTCCTCTTACTGACCTCCTGAAGAACGAGGCCCCCAAATCCAGCCTCCTAAACCCTTCCGATTGAGTACTGGAAGCGTTCCAACGCCTCAAAAAAGCCATCACTAGTAGCCCAGTCCTAACTTCCCCTAATTTCGCTAAACCCTTCATATTGCAAAAGGATGTCTCTGATGTCGGTATAGGTCCGGTGTTGTCTCAGGAATCCTCGGCAGGCCTGGAAAGCCCTATACTGTTCATCAGTAGGAAGCTCTTCCCAAGGGAGCAAAAGTAATCCGTGATCGAAAAAAAGTGTTTAGCAATCAGGTGGGCGGTTGAGAAACTCCGGTATTACGTAGAGGGAAAACCCTTTACCCTATATACCGATCATGTCCCGTTAACGTGGATGAGTCAGAACAAAGGTAACAATCTCAGGGTATTGCTGTGGTTCCTTTCCCTCCAGCCCTTTGCCTTTGAGGTTCGACGTAGGAAAGGTACCCAGAATGCCAACGCTGACTTCCTGTCCCATATTCCTTTCCCCCCCAATCGGGAAGACACTAGGGGTGGGGTGTGTCAGGCTCTGTGTCCCCTTGACTCTGACGAGAGGACAGAAGAACGGACTTCCCCTCACGGGCCCCCCCTTCTGCTTTGTTTCCAGCCCCCCTACCCCACCAGTGATGTACTCTATGCAGCAGAAGGAGACGTAGGGTTTTCCTGTTACGGGCCCTTTAAGACCCAGCCGCCTGAGACTGATGAGCCCCTAAGACACGCCCCCGGGAAGCCTGCAAACTCAAAGCCGGAAGAGGAAGACGGAGGAAGGAGACGAGAAGAAGATCGTCCGACGCTGTTGCTGAAAGAAGGGTGACCGGACCAGAGAAGCGAAGACGGCGGACAGAATACCCTAGCAGAGGGGAACACCGGACGGGATTCGCAGCAGTCAGAATCCAACCGTGAGAGACGGACCCGAGAGCCAGGAGGCCAATGACCCCACGAGCCGCCCAGCTGCGTTCCAGGAGAAGTGTGGCTCGCACAGGTGCATGCCCGAATCCTGGGGAGCGGAAGGCGGGTAGAAGAAAAGACCCGGTCTTTTCAAGGGGGGACTCCCTGAAATGCAGTTTTGGGCCATGGTTGGCGCCTGCTTGTTTTCTTTTCTTTAATCCACGGATGACAGTCTCTCCGGTAACACAGCCCTGAGGATTTGCATGACGGGTGTATAATTCCCCCCACTCCCTTTCCTGCATTTAAGTCTTGTGATAGCGCGTTGCTCTGATACATTGTCTTTCTTTTTTTATATATATATATCTGGTTTGACCTTCCTGCCCTGGACGCCCATGGTGGAGACGATACTCGGAATGAGTCGGTGCTAATTCCCCAAGAAGAGGAGGACATTTACATTTACTTTATCGTTGTTACATTGGACTGTTGTTACTTTGGCAATAAAAGACTCTGAAGACACGAATTCACCTCGCAGTTCCTTCAACCAGCGACAGGTAACTATAACTCGCTCCTCGCCATGTACAGCTAATTACCCCCATAATATATCATTCATGAAATCTTCTATGGCATCATTGATATTATTACTACAACATTTGCAATAAAATTATTGATGAGAAAACGGTGCATGGCGAAGGGTGTGACTTATACTTACCTTAGGGCACGAGTTATAGTGACTTTGTTGCAGGGATTCTGCGCATACACAGAACTATGCACAGGATTATGGGACCTCAGTGTATAGGGGCTATGCCTTCTACCACCTTAGTACCCACGAGCCCAGGACCGACTAGCTATAGTGTCTCACTTGCTCTCCTACTCACAAATGGAGAAACAAATGATTAGACAACCCAGAACACAACACTCCCGGATCTTTCAGGAATCGCGGTAACAAGACACCCCTTTTGCTCACTTCTCTCGTACCTGCCCACAACAAGATCTGACAGAGTCACGGAATTAGTTTAAAATATTTATTTCAACTAACGTGCTCTAAAATGCAGTATACATGTGTTACGCCGCGGGCCGACTCGCAACCCGTGGCGCTACCTGTTTCCTCTTCGCCGGCCGCGGTGCAACCCGCGGCGCCCCTCCTTCCTCTTCAGGGTACAGCATCGCGGCCCGCTGTGGCCATTTCAATGGCTTCTTGGAAAGCACCCGTGACGCCTGTTGGTTTTCGGGCACGCCGCATACTTGCACGGCGGCCCATCCGCTTCCTGAGGCACCTTGGGACATTACACTCACCTGGCGTCTGGTGATCCCCCTTCGTTGGGGGCCATATTGTTGCTCTCCTCTTCACCTTGCTCCCAGAAGGCAATAGGGGAGGGTTACTTACCTTCCTAACATGGTGATCTTTCTGTAATGCACTTCACTCTTTTCCCTATCCAAGATGGCGACACCTCTCCTTCCTGTTTTGTCACTTCCTGTATGTCACTTCCTGTTCCTGTATGTCACTTCCTGTTCCTGTATGTCACTTCCTGTTTTTCGGTATATAAGGGATCAGAACCTTTCCTTCCTTGCATTGCAACACTCCTTGTTCCTGCTGGTGTGTCCTCGCTCCTTTTGGTTCCGTGGCTCCTCTTTTGGTGATTCCTTCCTTCTGTTGGCGCTTCTTTTCCCCTTGCGCCTTCTGCTCCAGCTTGTCTTCCAGTCTTCTCCTGGTTCCTTGTGGGCCCCTGGTCTTCCAGTGTTTTCTGGCTCCTTGTCTTCTCCTTCATTCCTGGAGTCTCATCATCAACATCGGAGGTTTTTTCCCTCTGGGATTTTCCTCTTGGGACTCTTTCTGGAGGGCACTGGCTGCTTAGGCTTTCATTGTCGGCAGCACTGTGGCTACCGGAAGGGGTCGCCCCTATCTCGGCTGGACCAGGACTTAAAAGAACCGAAGCCGGGAACCGTCCCAACGCCTCAAGACTGGTAAGAAAGACCCTAAAACTGACATATTGCAACGCCCAAAACCTGCATGGATACTTCACAGTCCTCTCCTACCGAAGGGTCGGTAGAAACAGCACAGGCATTAGTGCAGACGGTTCAACAACAAGCCCAAGAACTACAACAGCTACAAGAAGAAAACTTAGCCTTACGTCATGTGCTGACAACCAAGACATCCGATGTACCCATGGTCTCTGCTTCTACTCCTCATTATTCTGGAGATCCCAACAAGCTGAAGGTATTCTTGGATTCCTTGACTGTGTTTTTTGCATTTCGTCCAGCCCAGTTTTCCTTGGATAGAACTAAAGTTGGGTACCTGATTAGTGCCTTGTCTGGCCCTGCCCTAGCATGGGCAACACCCTTGGTAGCCACAGAAGACCCAAGACTGTCTAATTATGCGTCTTTTCTTGAGTCATTTAAACAGATGTTTGAAAGACCTGGGCTGGAGACATCAGCGGAAGAATCCTTGTGTGACATCCAACAAGGAAGTCAGGACGTCTTGCAGTACATCACACATTTCAGGCAATTGGCGGCAGAAACTACTTGGGTGGAACGAACACTGGTAACCCTTTTTCGCAGAGGGCTGCGAGAAGAAATCAAAGATGAGTTGGTACATTCTCCTCGTGCTGAGACTATGACTGAGTTAATGGACTTAACATTATCAGTTGAACATCGTCTCAATGAATGTCGTTTGGAGAGACGAAAGTCACGACTCCAGCAGCATACCGGAGTAACCGGACCTAATGTTTGTAAAACAGAAACCCCTGTGTCCGACATACAGCCTTCCACAGGAGAAGAACCTATGCAGATAGGCTTAACTAGGGGACCCCTGTCTGAGGCCGAACGTGAACACAGAAGAAAACAAGAACTGTGTCTGTATTGTGGTGCCTCAGGGCGCATGATTCGCAATTGTCCCACTCGTCCTCCTATGCAGTCGGAAAACGCCAAATCCCGTCCTCTGTGAGAAGGGAGAGGACGGGATGGTCTGGAATCCCTTCGATCTGTACCTCGAACGAAACTTCCACCTCTCTCTTTCTTCTGCCTATGCTTGTAAGGCTGCCAGATGGAGTAGAAGAGAAGATACTAGCATTGTTGGATAGTGGTGCCAGCGGGATGTACTTGGATGAAGCATGGGCTAATGAGAGGCGAATTAGTTGTGTCCCTAAAGAGATCCCGGAACAAGTATATACTGTGGACGGAACTCCTCTCATTTCCGGTCCAGTAAAAGACATGACACCGTTATTACAACTTACATTTTGTCACAATTCACTCCCTGTGCTCTCGTGCCCACCAACAGGGGGCCGAATTGTGGGGCTTCCAGTGTTCTAATATGCTTCCAGACACTCCCCTGCATGCATATCTTGACTTCCAGGCATTTGGACACTATTTAGGAATTGACATCCATTCCCAATCCATGCCGGGTTTTGTGGAAGCCAGTCTGCTCATGCTGGAAACTCCATTACCTATAATCCCCTGCTCACTGCTTCGTCTCCACCCCTGCAGGCCAAGGATGGGTGGAGGAATTCAGCTCACCTGTGGCTGGCTGCTGCTAGCCTGCTCACACCTGATGCATGTGATTACTGTGATCTCTTTTAAGCCCCAGCTCCCTTCAGGCCAAGGTTGGTCATTGTAGCTGTATACCGGTGAGACCGATCCTTGTTTCCTGAGCTGTTACAATTCCTTGGTTCCTGAGCTATAGTTATTCTTTGTTCCTGAGGTGCTGCTATTTCTTGTTCCTGATTTGCACTGCTTGCAGTGCTCTCTTGACTCCTTTTCCTGAGCTGTAGCTATTTCCTGTTTCTTTGAACTAGCACTGCCTGCAGTGCTACCTTGACTCCTGAGCTTTTGCTCAATTCTTGTTCCTGCCTCAGCACTGCCTTCAATGCTACTTTGTTTTCTTGACTCCTGATCCAGCACTATTCTAGTATACCCTTGTAGCCTCCCCTTCTGTATATCCTTTTCCAGTCCCTGCCTTTCTTCCCATTTCCTTGGTTCCAGTTCCTAGTTTGCTGCCTTTCTATTCTGCTGTCTTGCTTCTGTTACCTTGTATGCTTGTTACCTGCTTTCTGCCAAGTGTACCCTGTGATTTCCTTCCTTTCCTGTTAAGCACTCCTCCTTGCTAGCTCCTTGTCTATTGTGCTTCTGTTTAGTTCTACCCCCTTGCTGTTACTGCCTTGCGTGTTCCTGTTTGATCGCCAGGATCCGTGGGCACAGCTGACTACCTAGGTGGTGTTTCTTGTTCACTGTGAGTATTGTCTTTGAGTTATATTTATAACATCACCATAGGTATCAGCTCCACAGACCCTGCCTTTGCATGCATATCCTATATGTGGGTATTTTCATTCAGTATCTGTAACAGCAATTGTGGGTGAGGAACTTACTGAGCTTCAGTCTTACCGTGTGGAGCTCCTGAGTGCTTTACCCCACACTCCCCTTTATTGTTAATGTTGTATTATATATATGTCTTGCACGTCCGTCCTGGGTGTAGTTAGTCTGAATGCTAAATTGCCTTGTGAGTGCCCTTCCTTTCTGAGTCTTAGACATCTTGTTCACTTGCACAGGCTTCCCCTTTGGATCCCTTTTTCTCCTCTGACTCCTTGTGTGATCCTGGGCAGCGCTGTACTACTCTTTCTGTGCACGGTACATTTTCTACCCACTCCCCAGTCCTAGCTCAAGTCCCTGACTGTGTTCCTGACATAGTCCCGGACAGTCCCTGACAGAATGACCAACCCACATTTCCAGGGTCACTTGTGAGGTTTTCTTTGCATTCAGTTAGCTACCATTTGTCTGTTACATTTGTGTGTGAAAATATTGAAGGCGTCATAATGAGAGGTTTAAGAAAGAAACACACCAGTGCATCATTTATGTTTATGCAGGACAGTTCACCAGTGCCCAACAATGAGAGGCATTTAGTGTCCACTTTACAATTTGAGGATGTTAACCCTAGTCCTGAAACTATGAATCCTCTTATGAGAAATGGACATTTACGTTCTGAATATTTTACTCATTGGCTCTCAAACACCTATTTGCCAGATCCTGATCTAGTCTTCTGTTCTGATCCAGATTCAATGTCTGTGTCAGCATTGCAAAAGGAGAATAATACCTTACTGAGTTTGCTGACCAAGATTTCTGATTCTCCCATGTCTGCTGTAAGTGGTTGTAAAATACAATGTTCAACCACACAACCAAAGAAAGAGCAGATGAATTTCATAACCTCTGTTTTCCATTCAGATAATGTTACCCAGTCTTGTAGTCCAGTAAAGATCACAACCCTGGATACTAGAGAGACCTTGTTAAATACTACTTTCAAAGTAAACTGTGATCAGTTTGCCAAAAGAGAGAGAAGACCTATTAAAACACAGACAGCTAGTAGCAAATTTGAACAAAATCTAAGTGGCGTTGTCTGATGAAGTTTCAAAGTCTACCGCTGGTCTTAGTAGAAAATGATCTACAATCTTCACAGGATATATTTGAATCGAAGATTTTGGAATTGCAACAAGAGAATAAAACTGTTTCAGACTCTGTTAAAACACTATAACCCAGAGTTCAAGTGGGAATCTAAAACCCTGGTACAAGACTACTTTTCAGCTTCTATGTTAGCCTCCTTAGAAATGGAGAATGAAACCTTGTGTGCTCTTTTGCGGTCCCTCAGAGCTGGTCTAGTGACTGCGTGAATAATACTGTGGCTGATCACTCAGATTCCACTCAGAATAGCCATAGTACCTTGTATCACAGTGCAGTTAATGAAAGTATTTGTTTGAAGTCTGAATTTTCTAACTCCTCTGTTGTTTTGTCTTTTAGTGCTAAATTACATCCAGGCACTACATCTGAGATGTGTCCCTCCACTTTTCAGGAACCCTAAATGACAGGCAAAACACAAAACATCTCCTTGCTTTCTTTTCCTGGTAGTCAGGTCAGTTCTATCTCAGAGATAACCCATAGACAGGCCATTAACATACAGACAAAACCTGAACCAGTGCCCCACATAATCCCTGATGTGGCAATTTCCTGTGACTCAGACCATGCTCTCGATTTAACTGCTGCAACTGAAGCCAACCTCTTAATTGAGAAGGAACAAAATCCTGACCCCATGTTTGCTCTCTCGCCTTCAAGTACACCACATATTGAGAAGTCAGGAAATAATATTACTCTATGCTCTGATGCATCTGTAACACCTTGTAATAGAGAGGAAATTGAAAACGTTTCCAAAGACCAAGTAATCTCTGACCTGTTTCCACGGACTAAGACATGTGAACTGCCAACTGGTAAAGGGACTCTGGTCATCAGAGACTCTAAGATAAGCAGTATTCTTGTCCATCCCGAAGAAAGGGTTTCAGTGTGTTTTAATGAGCCAAGGAACCGTGAAGATTTCACTATTGACAACAGGGAATCTACTGTTCACGGGCTATCGCCATTCCCAGAATTTAAAGTCTGTCATCCTTGTGCCTCTCTGTCATCAGCTAGTCTGCTTTCAGAGTCTCCAGAGTACTCAGCCGGCCTGCTGCTTTCAGAGTCTCCAGAGTGCTCAGCCGGCCTGCTGCCTCCTGAACTTCAGCCTGCCTGCCATCTGAGCCTGAGCCTGCAGCCTTCCTGCCAGCTGAGCGCGAGCCTGCAGCCTGCCTGCCATTAGTACCGGAGCCTCCAGACTACCTGCATTCAGAGCCCAAGCCCTCAGCTCACCTGCCTACGAAGTCAGAGTCTCCAGGCTGCCTGCCTTCAGAGCCAGAGCTTCCAGGTTGCCTGCCTTCAGAGCCAGAGCTTCCAGGCTGCCTGCCTTCAGCACCAGAGCTTCCAGGCTGCCTTCCTTCTGAGCACCAGAGCTTCCAGGCTGCCTTCCATTCAGCACCAGAGCTTCCAGGCTGCCTGCCTTCAGCACCAGAGCTTCCAGGCTGCCTGCCTCTCAGCACCAGAGCCTCCAGGCTGCCTGCCTTCATCAGCCAGAACTTCCAGGCTGCCTTCCTTCAGCACCAGAGCTTCCAGGCTGCCTTCCTTCAGCACCAGAGCTTCCAGGCTGCCTTCCTTCAGCACCAGAGCTTCCAGGCTGCCTTCCTTCAGCACCAGAGCTTCCAGGCTGCCCGCCTTCAGCACCAGAGCTTCCAGGCTGCCCGCCTTCAGCACCAGAGCTTCCAGGCTGCCCGCCTTCAGCAGCCAGAGCTTCCAGGCTGCCTGCCTTCAGCAGACAGAGCTTCCAGGCTGCCTTCCTTCAGCACCAGAGCTTCCAGGCTGCCTTCCTTCAGCACCAGAGCTTCCAGGCTGCCTTCCTTCAGCAGCCAGAGCTTCCAGGCTGCCTTCCTTCAGCAGCCAGAGCTTCCAGGCTGCCTGCCTTCAGCACCAGAGCTTCCAGGCTGCCTGCCTTCAGCACCAGAGCTTCCAGGCTGCCCGCCTTCAGCACCAGAGCTTCCAGGCTGCCCGCCTTCAGCACCAGAGCTTCCAGGCTGCCCGCCTTCAGCACCAGAGCTTCCAGGCTGCCTTCCTTCAGCAGCAGAGCTTCCAGGCTGCCTTCCTTCAGCACCAGAGCTTCCAGGCTGCCTTCCTTCAGCACCAGAGCTTCCAGGCTGCCTTCCTTCAGCACCAGAGCTTCCAGGCTTCCTTCCTTCAGCACCAGAGCTTCCAGGCTTCCTTCCTTCAGCACCAGAGCTTCCAGGCTTCCTTCCTTCAGCACCAGAGCTTCCAGGCTGCCCGCCTTCAGCACCAGAGCTTCCAGGCTGCCCGCCTTCAGCACCAGAGCTTCCAGGCTGCCCGCCTTCAGCACCAGAGCTTCCAGGCTCCCTGCCTTCTGGCCTTGAGCCTCGATCTTGCCTACTTTTTGACCCTGTGCTTCCAGTTTGTCAGCCTTCAGAGGTCTCAGTACGTATACATTCAGAGACTGAATCTCCAGCCTCAGAGACAAAACTCTTAACATGTAGACCTCCAGGGCCTGGGTCTCCTGCACACCTGCTTCCAGCATCTCCTGCATGTGAGTCTTCTGTATGTTTTCCTCCAGGACCAGAGCTTCAAGTCTGCTTCCAGTTACCTCCTTTGACTTCAGCCAGCTTGCCTTTGACCTCTGTGCCTCCTGCCAATCTGTTATCTCCTTTTGACCCTACAGTCAATCTGCTTTCATTTTCAGAGTGCTACTCTAGCCTGCCATCATCTGGACTTCAAACACCTTTGATTCAGGCTTCTAAGCCCCCTTTACTGGATTTGGACTCTTCAGGACCTGCCTCCAACACTGCAGTTCATTTACAGCGTATCATTCTACCCTCCAGAACATCACATTTTTCCTGCAGTCCTCTGGTATCTTAAACTACATCTCTGATGGAAATTGACTTATTTCATAGCAGCAAAGGCTTTGAATTCAGTCCCAGATTCCGGGAGCCGGTCGTTGGAGGGGGTGTACTGTCACGATTCACTCCCTGTGCTCTCGTGCCCACCACCAGGGGCTGAATTGTGGGGCTTTCCAGTGTTCTAATATGCTTCCGGGCACTCCCCTGCATGCATATCTTGACTTCCAGGCATTTGGACACTATTTAGGAATTGACCTTCATTCCCAATCCATGCCGGGTTTTGTGGAAGCCAGTCTGCTCATGCTGGAAACTCCATTACCTATAATCCCCTGCTCACTGCTTCGTCTCCACCCCTGCAGGCCAAGGATGGGTGGAGGAATTCAGCTCACCTGTGGCTGGCTGCTGCTAGCCTGCTCACACCTGATGCATGTGATTACTGTGAACTATTTTAAGCCCCAGCTCCCTTCAGGCCAAGGTTGGTCATTGTAGCTGTATACCGGTGAGACCGATCCTTGTTTCCTGAGCTTTTGAAATTCCTTGGTTCCTGAGCTATAGTTATTCTTTGTTCCTGAGCTGCAGCTATTTCTTGTTCCTGATTTGCACTGCTTGCAGTGCTCTCTTGACTCCTTTTCCTGAGCTGTAGCTAGTTTCCGTGTTTCTTTGAACTAGCACTGCCTGCAGTGCTACCTTGACTCCTGAGCTTTTGCTCAATTCTTGTTCCTGCCCCAGCATTGCCTTCAATGCTACTTTGTTTTCTTGACTCCTGATCCAGCACTATTCTAGTATACCCTTGTAGCCTCCCCTTCTGTATATCCTTTTCCAGTCCCTGCCTTTCTTCCCATTTCCTTGATTCCAGTTCCTAGTTTGCTGCCTTTCTATTCTGCTGCCTTGCTTCTGTTTCCTTGTATGCTTGTTACCTGCTTTCTGCCAAGTGTACCATGTGATTTCCTTCCTTTCCTGTTAATCACTCCTCCTTGCTAGCTCCTTGTCTATTGTGCTTCTGTTTAGTTCTACCCCCTTGCTGTTACTGCCTTGCGTGTTCCTGTTTCATCGCCAGGATCCGTGGGCACATCTGACTACCTAGGTGGTATTTCTTGTTCACTGTGAGTATTGTCTTTGAGTTATATTTATAACATCACCATAGGTATCAGCTCCACATACCCTGCCTTTGCATGCATATCCTATATGTGGGTATTTTCATTCAGTATCTGTAACAGCAATTGTGGGTGAGGAACTTACTGAGCTTCAGTCTTACCGTGTGGAGCTCCCGAGTGCTTTACCCCACACTCCCCTTTATTGTTAACGTTGTATTATATATATGTCTTGCACGTCCGTCCTGGGTGTAGTTAGTCTGAATGCTAAATTGCCTTGTGAGTGCCCTTCCTTTCTGAGTCTTAGCCATCTTGTTCACTTGCACAGGCTTCCCCTTTGGATCCCTTTTTCTCTTCTGACTCCTTGTGTGATCCTGGGCAGTGCTGTACTACTCTTTCTGTGCACGGTACATTTTCTACCCAGTCCCCAGTCCTAGCTCAAGTCCCTGACTGTGTTCCTGACATAGTCCCGGACAGTCCCTGACACATTAGGAAAACATCAAGAGCACTTGTCTTTTGACCTGATCGCCTCACCCAGCCACGTCATGATATTAGGTATACCTTGGCTAATCAGACATAACCCGTATATCAACTGGGAGACAAGAACCATTTCCCTGTCATCACATTTCTGTCAACAATTCTGTTACCCCACTGAAGAATACTGTTCTCCTAAGGTAATGCCTATGATAAGAAAGGAAGCCTGTACCTCCGTTAACTCCGTCCAAGGCGTACCAAGTCACTACCATACATACGCTGACATCTTTCAGAATCCTACGAACCCGACGTTACCTCCTCATAGGGAGTTTGACTGTGCCATTCCATTGGAACCTGGAGCAACAGTACCCTTCGGAAGAGTATATTCTCTCACTGAACCCAAGAAAGAGACTCTCAGACAATACCTTGAGGAAAATCTCCAGAGTGGCCTCATCGTTCGATCCTTGTCACCTGCTGGGGCGCCCCTCTTCTTCGACCCAAAGAAGACCAAAGATCTCTGACCATGTATTGACTTCAGAGGCTTGAATAAAGTCACCATCAAAGACCGCTATCCGTTGCCCTTGATTAAGGATATCCTGGAGTCGGTAAGAGGGGCTCAAATGTTCACCAAGTTGGATCTCAGATGTGCCTATCATCTCCTTCGAATCAAAAAAGGGGGTGAGTGGAAAACCGCATGTCGAACCTCGTTAGGACATTTCAAATACCGAGTTATGCCTTTTGGGCTGACTAACGCCCCTTCCATCTTTCAAAGGTTCATGGACACCGTGTTCTCGGATCTCCTAAACCAGATAGTGGTTATATACCTAGATGACATATTGATCTACTCAGCAGCTCCTGAGTTACATCGCACGCACGTCATGCAAGTCCTGGAAAGACTACGCCAAAATAGTCTCTTGTGTAAACTTGAAAAATGTGAATTTGACAAATCCGAGGTGGAATATTTGGGTTACCGAATCAACAAGACAGGAATAGCCATGCATCCTCAAAAGGTACAGGCTATTTTGGATTGGCCATCACCTTCGACCATTAAAGAAACACAGTGTTTCCTAGGTCTGGCAAACTTTTACCGTCAATTCATTGACAACTTTGCTCACTAAACCAGCTACATATCCCAAACATTAAAAAAGGAATATCTCCGGCAAGGGTTCAAGTGGACCAAAGCTGCCGAACAGGCCTTCCAGTCCCTAAAAAAGGCCTTCACGCAAGCACCCATTTTACGACACCCTGACACAACAAAGACATTTTTCGTGGAGACAGATGCGTCGGTCAGAGCTGTTGGTGCCGTCCTCCTCCAACAACAAGAAGTCGACGGACTGGAACATCCTGTGTTTTACCTGTCACATGTCCTGTCAGACTCTGAAAGGAACTACTCTGTTCTAGAACGAGAACTACTTGCCATGAAGCTGGCTTGCCGTGAATGGAGGCAGTTCCTAATGGAAACTAAAGAACCATTCGAAATCAGAACAGACCATAGAAACCTCCAATGTCTCCGTAACATTCAATGCCAAAATAGCCGTCAAGCCCGGTGGGCTTACTTTTTTAGCCAGTATGACTTTGTCGTCTCCTATATACCAGGATCTCAGAACACTTTGGCAGATGCCTTGTCTCGTCGTTATCCAGAAAGACCTACGCCCCCACAACAGAACATAATCGAGCCACAAAGGATTGTTGGCATGGTTCAATCCTTCCTAGACAGGGTTCATTCTGAATATAAATCCATGAACCAAGATGAATGGAAGAAGCTAGTCGATCTGGTCAAACAACATGACACACACTACTACCATGGTAGGGCTTTATTTCTTCCCACACAAACAGTGCAGCTAGAAGCCCTTCAAATGTGTCACGATTCTCCTGTGGCCGGTCATTGTGGTTTCAAGACTACCCTAGAACTGATACTTCACTCTTTCTGGTGGCCGTCGATAAGAAAAGATACCGAAGTCTATGTGTCATCTTGTCCTGTCTGTGCCCAAGCCAAAACATTGCATACTAAACCCATGGGATTGCTTCACCCCCCTGTTCCACCGGCTCCATGGCATACCAAATCCACCGACTTCATTTCCTCTCTGCCTCCATCTGCAGGTAACCGGGTTATAATGGTGACAATAGATTCTTTCACCAAGATGGCTCATTTCACTGCCCCTAAAAAAACTACCTACTGCAAGCTAACTCGGAAGCATCTTCATACAGGAGATATACCGCCTCCATGGCCTGCCACGGGTGATTGTATCGGCTCGAGGCCCTCCGTGTGTATCACGTTTTTGGAAACATTTTTGTAAAGCTCTTCATATTGAGGTGGCCTTGTCCTCCGGGTTTCATCCCCAGACCAATAGCCAAACGGAACGCTTAAATCTAGGGCTAGAGCAATACCTCCGCTGTTATTGCAATGCGACTCAGAGCGACTGGTCCTTCTACCTACCGTTGGCAGAATACTCTTACAACAGCTCAGTCCATAGTGCAACCAAGACTACCCCATTCTTTTGTTTATACGGTTTCCATCTTAGGACCTTTCCTTCAGTTCTGCAAGACAGCCCCTCTGTTCCAGCAACAGCCTCCTTAATTCGCCACCTCCGAGCCATATGATCTAAAGTTCATGTCCATCTCCAAGAAGCTAAAGAGAAAGTGAAGGACACGGCTGACGTCCATCGCCGCCAATCTCCATTATACCAAGTCAATGACAAAGTCTGGCTGTCCTAGAAGTTTCTACCTTTTCAGTTATCACGTAGTAAATTAAAGCCACGCTTTTATGGTCCATTCAAAGTTACTCAAGTGGTGAATCCTGTGTCCTTTCGACTTCAACTGCCACGTGCTTGGAGGATACATCCTGTTGTTCATGCCTCACAGTTGAAACCCTATGTCTCAGATCCCTATAGGAGGGTTTTTTCTCGTCCACCTCCTGTTTTGGTCAATGAGGTACCTGAGTACGAGGTCCAAGCTATCTGTGACTCTCAGTTTTTTAGGGGCTGTTTGCAGTTCCTTGTCCACTGGAAAGGCTATCCCCTCAGTGATAATACTTGGGAGGATGCTGACTCTGTCCATGCTCCTGTTCTTGTCCGCCGGATTTTTCAGCTTTTTCCTGGCAAGCCTTGGGCTTCGGGAGGGGGACCTACTGTTACACCGCGGGCCGACTCGCAACCCGCGGCTCTACCTGTTTCCTCTTCGCCGGCTGCAGTGTAACCCGCGGCACCCCTCCCTCCTCTTCGGGGGCGCCGCGGTACAGCATCACGGCCCGTTGTGGCCATTTCAACGGCGTCGCAGAAAGCACCTGCGACGCCTGTTGGTTTTTGGGCACGCTGCATACTTGCACGGCAGCCCATCCGCTTCCCGAGGCACCTTGGGACATTACACTCACCTGGTGTGGGCGTCTGGTTATCCCCCTTCCTTGGGGGCCATATTGTTGCTCTCCTCTTCACCTTGCTCCCAGAAGGCAATAGGGGAGGGTTACTTACCTTCCTAACATCCAGTCCAATCCCTAGTTATCTCACGATTGGAATATGGTTTGGTGACCCTAGCTGGGCTTCCTAAAACTAGGTTAGCCCCACTAAGAACTACTCTGAACTCCTCTGCCAGACTCATCATGGGCTCCAGAAAGCATGATCATATTACACCTGACTTAATTCAACTTAACTGGCTTTCCATTGAAACAAAGATCCGCTTCAAGATAGCTTGTCTGACGCATAAAGCTATACACTTCAATACCCCGGTTTACCTGGCAAAAAAACTCGAGCTCTCCGGTTCCAGTCGTAACTTAAGAAGCTCCAATACTCTACTCCTGAAACCTCCTAAATTCAACAAAAAAAAACTTACAACCGCACCTTCTCAGGGCTGGCTCCAAGAATCTGGAATGCCCTACCGACGGAGATCTGAGCCAACCCCTCGGCTGCTTCTTTTAAAAAACAGGTCAAATGGCTACTCTTCGATGAACTTCATCAGCAATAGCCTCTATGACATTTGCTAGTCACTTCCTTCTCTTACTTGACAATCGTTTTACATTGTGTTTCGAAATGTATTTAGTTGTCCATTTGGCTTAATGCTCTGCTAAAACTTTACGGCCCCTTCTAGTAGGGCTGTTACCTATTGATCACTTGCTACTTCGTCTTTCACCTTGCACCCCCGCTTACTTTTTATGTTTTAGGTATCACTTATGTCTCCTTATTGTATTGTACTCATGCTGTTTCCTCATGTCAGCGTTAGTTTGTACAGCGCTCTGATACCCGTCTGGGTCTTGTTCGCGCTTTATAAAACTTTTCAAATAAAAAATAATAAATAAATAACATGGTGATCTTTCTGTAATGCACTTCACTCTTTTCCCTATCCAAGATGGTGACACCTCTCCTTCCTGTTTTGTCACTTCCTGTATGTCACTTCCTGTTCCTGTATGTCACTTCCTGTTTTTCTGTATGTAAGGGATCAGAACCTTTCCTTCCTTGTGTTGCAACACTCCTTGTTCCTGCTGGTGTGTCCTCGCTCCTGTTGGTTCCGTGGCTCCTCTTTTAGTAATTCCTTCCTTCTGTTGGCGCTTCTTTTCCCCTTGCGCCTTCTACTCCAGCTTGTCTTCCAGTCTTCTCCTGGTTCCTTGTGGGCCCCTGGTCTTCCAGTGTTTTCTGGCTCCTTGTCTTCTCCTTCATTCCTGGAGTCTCATTATCAACATCAGAGGTTTTTTCTCTCCGGGGTTTTCCTCTTGGGACTCCTTCTGGAGGGCACTGGCTGCCTAGGCTTTCATTGTCGGCAGCACCGTGGCTACCGGAAGGGGTTGCTCCTATCTCGGCCAAACCAGGACTTACAAGAACCGAAGCCGGGAACCGTCACAACGCCTCAAGACTGGTAAGAAAGACCCTAAAACAGACAGATTGCAACGCCCAAAAACCCGCACGGATACTTCACCGACAACGTGCCATTACCAGCGTAATAATGCATAATACAAATATTGTCAGCATAGCAGCAAGTCCATACATTATGAAGGGAGATGTCATCTTACAAAGACATTGGAAACAGGACTACAGTGCCCAAGCTCCCTCCCTGTGGACTGAATATGTATTATTATATAACAGAAGATCTCTGGGCTTTGTCAGCAGACCCCATACCTTTAGGCCATAGATCGTATATCTACATCACAGGTGCGTATTGCTCTTCTCCCTGAAAAGGTCCCTCTCCAAGTGTTCCTGTCCTAAACATGCAGTCCTGTAATATCAAAATACATGTGTTCCGCAAACAGCAGCTGCAGGGTATGATTTGTCTATGTGCTAGGGTCTGGCCAGAACAGAATAACAAGGGGCATTGTTGATTGACCTTGCTTACAATGTTCAGACTAAACTCCAGGAATAAGCGGAGAACGATCGCAGCAGACAGTTCTCATGTGAAAGGTGTAAATAGTCTTGCATAAGAGAAAGCGTCTAGTAACGTGCACAAAAGCAGCATCATGGCATCCGGGCTCATGCTAACTTAAAGTTGTCGACAGTGCCCCTAGCAACCATGTGACACCCTCCCCCTGGACAGGTCGTAGCAAAAAGCGAAACCAAATCTCAAATTTAAGCAGAACAAAAGCACCGCGGAATGTCGATGAAGAGAAAGTAGAAAAAGGAAAAAAAGAGAAATATATATATAATGTGGCAATTTGTAGCTTCAGACTACGTTCAAGGTGCGTTTGAAAAATGTTCCAATTCGTTAGATCCTCAGAAGGCAAGATGTTCCAAAAAGTGATCCCGGTCATTGAAAGCAAACTGGGACAACATCCAATTGAGCAGATCGAAGGAGCAGACGTGCTCGTCATAATCCATAGCATCCAGGAGCATATCCGGGCAACTCAATGAAACTTTGTTGTAAGAGGCGCAATGCAGCCTCCCAGGTATTCCAGCATGCCAGCACTCCATTTACAGCAGCCAGCAGCATGCGGTCCTCATCGGAACAGGCCTGGTCATGAGCCAATAAAGGACCCATCAACAGTTCATAATCCGGTTCAGGCCGTGCTGCGTTCGAGAGGCACAAATCCATAGCCCAGCTAAATGAGCACTTCCTGCACCAGAATACAGGTTGGACACAAGTAAAGTACGCGTAGCGGAAGGTGAGTCCATAATCGGTACTTATTACAGCCAGAGGCAAGCACCCAAAAAGTTCCTGCATCTGCCTACAGTACAGCTGTAATTGGACCAGATGGTCGAATACCACATGACGGGCAGCCATTACAAAGGAGTAGTAGAAGCACCAGAACTGCACCAGCAAGCAAGAGGATTAACGGCAAGCCACTAAATGCGCTGGAAAATATAGAATGCATAAAAGCTGGTATTGACCCAAATATCGTTTGAAAAGATGAAACAAGGCCAGAGCCCACCAGTTTAAAAAATGTGCAAGTATCAGAAGCATTAAATATTTGATGAATCAGTTCTCCAAAATGTAGTGGGAGATTCGTGTTTAACAGTGACTGGATTTCACTAGAAGTCCTGGCCATCTGCAATTCAAAGGTCTCTCGAGCCGAAGTGAAAGTCACTTCTTGTTGGAACAATAGCGCTTTGAGTCTGCTTAACTTATTGAAATCTGTTTTCAAAGTGGTAATGGAAGGCCACAGTGAATTATCTACAACCCCATGCGGGGGCGGAAAAAGAACATTGCTGCAACAAGTAACTCGTTCGGAAACGGTCACTATGTATGGTATGCCTGCCAGTAAGCCACAGCAATTGTGGTTATTAAGGATAAGATAACTTCCGTTAGAAAGCAACGTGAGTGTGGGAATTATGGAGGGTACTGGCATGCCTTTTAAAAAAACAGGCCAAATTAGGTGCTGAAACGTTGCAAGCGCCATGCAATTTAACTTGATAGCAAACTAAAGCGTAACCCACTGTGGAATCACAGTCCTCCCCAGTTAGGAAAACCTCCTTATCCTCACGTGAACAGCGGAAAGTGAAAGGTAAAGACCACACTTCGTGAAGGAAATTACTGCAGAGGGGTTCAAATCTACCGATTGGGTAATGTTTTATGCATGCAGTGAATTGAAAGAGAGAGCTAGGCAAAGAAATAACCCAGTGTATGAGCCATACAGAGGAATCCGTTTCCGCTATAGAAAATGGCATCTGTTCTAATTTCTCAATGTGCAACAGAGTGTATGTTGAATCTTTCATGGACATTAGTTTCTGTTTATCTGTGAGGTTGAAAGGCAAAAACAGGGCAGTCGTATTTAAATAATCCCATGGAACTTTTCCACTTTTCAACGTTTGCAAAGTCCAACCAAACTGCATTACAGACCGTAGTTGATTTTGACCATGATACAAAACAGAAACATCAGATTGTACAATGTCAATGACAGATGATACAATATTATCTAAAGTATAAATTTGAGAAGACAACGTATTAATACTATTATCTACAACATTTTCTTAAATGATCTTGATTAATTTGATGCAAGCAGAAAGCTGCTTCCATCTGGGAAAGTTTCCAAAATGTATTATATGCCTCGTATATAAAACATTTAGGACGTGGGGATATAGGACCCAAAAGAAACATAGACAGCTCGATATCACTAGACAAAAGAGCAAGATGTTGTTTTACAGATGACAATGTTGAATGTTGTAACCACGGTTGACACAATTTACCCACAGAATAAGTAGTCACTGAATGCGATTGAGGGAAGCGAGGGTCACGTCTACTGAGTGTAAATCCAGTAGAAGCATTCAAGAATCGTTTTTGACAGGTGTTAGTTTGTAGAGCGCAAACCAACCAGCCTAATGGATCCATAGAGGATGTGTTAAGTGAACCATTTTGTACCATTGAATTTATGTCTTCAAGAGTATAATTGGTGTATTGCTGCCTATTGCCATGAGCAGCCAATGAGGGGGAATTTAAAAGTTTAGCTGTTGCCAAACCATAACATGTAGTCTGTTGAACACATTGATTAAGAAATATCATCTGAGACGGGATCAAGCATGCACGATGTACGGATTCAGTACCCTGCACATGCCAAACTTTTGTTCCCCAAATAGATTTTAATTCCACCTGGTCCTTCCAAAAAATCATAACCCTTTAGTGCCAAATCGGTCATGAATTTGGAAGAATAAATTAATTTAGTCTGTGACAGCATGAACTTCGTGCCGCCTGGTGCACTCAATTTGTAATAGTAAGACTTTGGGTCAGATAGATAGTAGTCTGAAAAGTAAATGACCTTATTCTTCTGCGTTTGGGAACTTCCCTAAAATGGAGCAGGACAGTGCTCCCATTGGGTATAATTAACATAATTTCTAATTGTGTTAGCTTTATGCAAAAATGGTGACCATAATGTTGATAACAAAGTAAATCAGCATAATTTGCAGAATTTAAATACAAATCCTCTGTTTCGAAAGCAGTATAATACTTAAGATCTGAAAACAGTGAATGTACAACATTAACATCCCAGTCATCAGAATGCATTCTGGGTGTGGTGACGTCACCCAGAGATACCTGAAAGACGTATGGCATCCTGATGGTCTCGGTCGGACCATAAATTTCGTAAGCTACCTTATCCCAGACAATGCCATCAACAATCGGAAAAGCAGAAATGTTAACGTGAGTTCCATCTCGTTTCATTATATGCGATGAAGTGTGAGGGGCAAGAACTCCATCCACAAAATGGACAGCAGAGTGTTCAGGTAAATAATGGCCATTTATCAAAAGGAAAAAGACAGTCACAGTCAATCCACATAAAGAGAAAAACCATTGTAAGGGCCATCCAAACGTAAGTCCAAGGAGGCACCAGGTACACTTTTCGAAACCAAGAAAAGAATATGTAGATTCTGCTTGGGGATCCTCCACCGTGGAAATCGAAGAAGATGAGGAAAAGATATCTCTGTCCATAAAATAAACACTCAAACCTAGGTGGAACATCGGGGGTTGATTAGGATTAAAGGATGACTGTCGTGCAGCATCAGGGACGGACTCAGAAGGTTCCAGTGGCGGCAAGGCATAATCCGGGTGAGCAGCAGTCGAAGTTGAGGATACAACTGGCAAGATATCAATAGCTGTCTCCACTTCCCGTACTTGCTGCACAGGATTCGGTGTGGATGACATTGTAATAAGGGCAATATCTCTTTTTGGAGTGTTCCTAGGCACATTATTCAGAATTTTCCAACTGGTGGAGTTTGACATGTTCAATAGAAATGTATCGGTTCTCCTTGCGTCCAGGCAATGGAGGCAAAATTACTGTACGAGTACCCTTGATGCAGCGGTAATTGCACGGTAATTTCTCAATGCAAAACCTCATTTACCTCTATTTACCGCTGTAAAGATGTTGGGCCCTTGACACCATGTATTACCTTCAGGAGACTTTATATAAACATGAAAAATCAAAAATGCAATTATATTTAAGCCAATAAAGAGAGTTGTGAGTATTTTAAAGGGTTTTATTTTCTAGTCAAAAGTTAAGGTTCTCTGACTCTTTATTCATTAGTCAAATATCAATCAGGTTACAGAATTGGAAAAATAGGAAAAATAGCATTAATACAGAACATATTACAGTCTGCAAGGCATTCCATATTGGAAGAAAATATGGCGCAAAATTGTCAGTCAGAAACTCTTAAAGAGTTTCTAAGAAAAGAGTGAGTCTTGCAAGGCTAATCTATAATTAATAATGGCAAAAATCTCCCATAAAGAGAAATAAATGCATAGGACAAATACATCTTTTCAAAAGCAGTTAGTCAAAGCATGAAATTTAAAGTTTAGCACCTAAAATCTAAACCTATTCTGATCCTCTCAGCTCTCTCTCTCTGCCTCGCAGTGCTGGTCTGTCTCTCTGTCTCAGGAGCTGCAAAATAGCCCCACAGACGCAGCCCCTCCTTCTCTCTCCTCCCTGTCTCTGTGTCCAGCACAGAAGCTGGGCCTGGCCCTCAGGAAAAATGAGCAAAAAAGAGCCACCCCTCCCACTTGTAAGCCATATTTTAAGCAAAAGCCCACGTGCTTGGTCCTTGTAGCTGGTCCAATCAGAACTCCAAGACACATCGTCTCCCCATGGGCTGACTGGATACGTCATTAATCAGGCGTGTTCCTCATTACATGACTTCACATCCTTTTACATTTTAAAACAATTACATTTTCTGTAACAAAAAGTATTAATTGTGAGTTTTTCTCTTCACTCCAGGCTACAAAAAAAAATGCAACATAGTGAAGGTCGAAGAGACGGAAACAGGAGGGCGTGATTTATTAACAAAGCCCTTTCATTGAAAGTTGGTAGGGAAGAGGAGCACATTCCATTATAATCTTCAAGGGCAAAACTACAGTAAACTGAGTCTACTAAAACAAACTGAAATCACGTGGTTTTCTACACCGCAAGAATGCGTGTTAATTCAGCACAAATATGCTATTCAAGACACTTTTTCTAAATTAATCTAAATTAAATATATATTTCTATAATGAGGTTAAATCTAAACTACACATTAAAACAACCATGATTAATTAAATGAGCATTGTTTTACATGATTTCATTTGCAGGCCTCTTTCATGTTTTCATTTGCATGCATCAAAATCTGCGTGCCATTTTAGAAATGCTGTCTGCAGCTTTTTGTCATATAATAATGCATACATTTTATAGTTGAAATCTGAGCTCCATCACCCTTCAATCCAAGGACTGGAACTGGTGCATGGTAGGAGGGACCAAATTCTTTTTTGTTCTCTATCTTCTCCCGGACAAGTTCACCAACTTTCGGAAGCCAGCCTGTGACAGGAATCAGCACTTCAGTGTCTGCGGATGAGGGCAACTGAGCTGTTGCAAGAGTATTTTGTGTCTTTTGTATAGCCTGCAACATAGTACAATGGTTATCTACGTCAAACGTCGCGGCAGCCGCCGCAACATCTAGACCTTCAAGGTCTGGCACAAACATTTTGATGCCAAAGAGCAATTTGTATGGGGTCCGCCCACCCAGAGATCTTCTTGGGAGATTATTTAGTGCACGTTGGACACCATACAAGTGATGCAGCCAACCCCGACCAGTACCTAAAACTCTAGCTGTCAAAGACTGCTTTAAGTCACGGTTCATTCACTCCACTACGGAATTGCCCTCAGGCCTGTATGGAGATGAAAATTGCAGCAATACCCACAACAACCTCATTGCATCCTTGTAAGCCTTAGAGACAAACACCGGACCTTGATCTGAATGGGACGTGCCGCATGCAAATGTTCTGACAAAGACACGCAAGTCTCTTATGACATTTCGAGCATCAGCACAACGTTGTGGCCAAACCCAAAGGAATCTCGTGCATGAATCAACTGCAACTAAGATGCATTTATAAGCAGTGTCTGACGACAAAGGGCCGCAGTGATCAAGATATATACAACCAAACGGATGGTTCGATATGTATAGCTGCGTGTGTGGCAGGCGTGTGACTGTCGACGTTTTTCTTTGTTAACAAATGTCCCAGGACAGAACGTAATTACAGGTCTGCAGGTACAAGCCACGCCACCAGTAACACTGCTGCAAGAGGGACACTGTTGCAGAAACTCCAGCATGTGCTGACGCCATGCCCTCATGCGCTGCTATTTTTTTATTTTTTTATTTTTATTTGAAAGGTTTTATATAGCGCTGGTTAGACCCGGAGGTATCAGAGCGCTTTACATGAGTATCAGACCATAGTTGCAGGTTACATCGTTACAAAGGTTGCACAGTTATTAGAGCATAGCTACATAGTTACATGTTAGGTCGAGACAAACAGTAAGGACATATATGTAAGGGAAAAAGCAGGCAAGGGGAGAGATTCAGGGGAGAGGGGGTAGGAGCAGGGGAAGTAGACAGAGAATGAAGGAGGGAAAGAGGAGGGGGAGGGTGAGAGATACAGCATGTAAGAAGAGGAGGAGGGTGACGGGGGCACAAACTGGTAGACGAGTAATGGCTGCGTCCAAAGTCCAGTAAGCTGTGGTCCCAGGGGAAGTGGTATCATTCCCCCAACTCCGTTGCGAGAGGCTCCCTTTACGCAGTGGACTCTCTCAGAGGGGTCTCTGAGACTCCAAGGCCTACCTACTGGATCTTTCCCCAAAAAGGGGAGAGGGAGTGCTTTGGCAAGGGGCGCCAAACCATACCTCAACTGTGAGTGGCTCCCTTGGCACTGTGGACTCTCTCAGAGGGATCACTGAGACTCCAGAGTATAAAAATTGGATCTTTCCCCAACAAGGGGAGAAGGAGTGCTTAGTTAAAGGGCACAAGGGACAGGGGGCTAGGCGGCGTAGCAGGCAAGGGGAGAGATTCAGGGGAGAGTGGATAGGAGCAGAGGAAGTAGACAAAGAATGAAAGAGGGAAAGCGGTGGGGGAGAGTGAGAGAGAGCATGAAAAAGAGGGGGGAGGGTGACGGGGGCACAAACCAGTAAACGGGTAAAAGCCGCGTCCAAAGTCCAGTAAGCTGTGGTCCCAGGGGAAGTGGTATCATTCCCCCAACTTTGCTATGATCAAAGGAAGTCTGCGGTCCTCGTTAGGAATCAGCCGATCCCCAATGGACGGTACAGTAACTATTGGAACTTGTTCTGGGGCCAAACTATGAGAATATTTGGATGGGAACCCTTGAGGGAACCTCGTCCCATCCTTAGTAGCCGTAATGGCCGCCAGAATGTCATTATACATTTTTGTCATGGACCTTGTAACTGCTGCTACTGAACATGTGGCAACTGCACATTTGGCTGCTTCATCAGCCAAGGAATTGCCCACAGCATGTGCTCCCACACGCTGATGGCCAAGAGTATGTATAACATGTGTTAGTGGAAGGCTTTCCTTGAGAGCCGCCACATGAACCCAAAGCGTTTTATGCTTACTCGTGCTACCTTTAGTATTGCGAAAATAATTCTATGACCAGAAGAACAAATTGTCATTGTATGATTGCACACAATAAAAGGAATCGCACACTATAAGAGTTCGTATTGTAGGATCTGCAAATACTAGAGCCAACACCAAAGCACGCAGCTCAGCCAATTGAGCTGTACAGTCTCCTAAAGACCGTGTATGTACCACAGAAGATTTGAACTCGCTGTCAACCATTGTACCTGCCACGATCGCGCAGGCAACCGAATAGGCATGCTTTGAGCCTACGGCTGGTTGAGCAGACCCGTTGGTGTAAATTATACACTCGTACTCTTCAAGAGGAAACATAGACGACGGAGGTTCATGAACCTGTTCGTACTGCAAAAACTCTTGTGTCTGCAAAGATGGGTCAAAGATGAAGGTGACATGAACCGATGGCAACGAACTTGCCCTTTGAATCCAATGAGGGTGTAAAGCCTTAGAATTTGGAACACTTGCCTTTGTCACCACTTCTAGAGCTGGCATAGGCGACACCATAAAAATGCCTTTACCTTGTGCAAGATAGCGCTCCTTTAGAATCGCCATCTGTACAGCAGTAAGGATTTTTTCAGTTGGAGAAAAACGCATCTCGGCTGAAGTGTACAAGTGTGATTTGTATGCAATGGGGACTGTATCCCCCTCACTGAACGTCAAGCACGTGAAACCCACTGTACCTGGAACAATTCGTATGACTAAGTTTGTAGTATTGTCAGGTGTTAACAGAAATTTTGCTGCAAGCATATCTGCTTGCAGCGATCGAAGAATCTTTGAATGTTCCGGAAGCCAGCTGGCAGAAGTAAAGGTTGGTTGTATCAAAGCATAGATTGGTTTGATACGCTGGGCATAATCGGGTATATAAGTACGGCCGAAATTCAAGAAACCCAGCAAAGATTGTAACTTTTTCAGAGTAGAAGGAGGCTACAATTGTGCACATTTCTCCAAGAAATGAGGGGCCAAGCCCCTACCTTCATTGTTGAGTTCATAACCCAAAAAGATGACTGTCAAACAGGCAATGCTTGATTTAGCAAAATTAAATTTGTACCCTAGGTCGGCAAAAGACATTATGATGCGATCAACACGGACAAGATGTGGAATCAACTCATCATCCGTTAAATATATGTCATCCACATATGAGAAAACCTCTGGGTCTATGTTGTGTAAAAGTGAGACCACACGCGCTGCAAAAGCCCCTGGACTGTTCTTATACCCCATAGGCAAGTGTGAAAATCTTTTTTGACTGCCGATTCCAGTGAATGCGGTCCAGTCCTGGCTCTATGGAGCCAGATTGTGACTGTAAAAACCATTGGAAATATCCAGGGTTGTCTTATATTTTTTGCGCACTATGTTATTGACCAAAGCAGAGCTGTGCGCTTTTTGAACTGCAAATGTGCGCACATGACTATACAAATTTCTGTAATCCAATACTATACGATAGGAGCCATCCAGTTTCACTATCGGGAAAAGAGAGGATTATTCATTGGTGAAACACAGAGTTCAATCACACCCTGATATTCCAATTGTTTTAGTATTTCGTTAACGGCATCTTTGGCCTCTCGTTTGATGGCTATTGAGCTTTTGGCTGTGGCATAGATCGTAAAGGTATCTCATGTGCCAGAGAAAATCTGTCCCAGCCCACTTGATTATGATACACAGCCGGCACCAAATCAAGCGCTCATTGTGCGTAATTCCGTTTTGCCTCCTCCGAGACGTTACAGGAAAAGCTTGGTAATATCAAGTCCTCTCCCCGTGAAGATGCTAACACGAACGGGGGTGGCCAATCTGGCTCCGCTAACAAAATGTCACATGAAGAAGTTAGATGTTCCCAAAAGATCGCCTTAACTTTCCACCTGATATCACCCTCAATTTGTAGGGTGACTTCATGTAATCTGTCAGGTGGTGCAACTCGTGTATCTGCCGTCTGTACTGTTACAAACGTATCAGTTGCTCTTGCCTCCAGACAAGGCCGCAGTGCCTCCCACACTATGGTAACTTCCACTGCGCTCTCTAGGAGAGTCACAGACCATCTCCAATCGAGAAGTAGGGTTCTCACCGTCTGAGGCATATTTCGCTGTCAAAGTTGCAACTTTCTTTTTTTGAAATGGGGCACGACCCAGAGGTTGTCCCTCCGTCTTTGGTTTAACTTCAAATTGTCTTGGCTGATTCTGTTGTTGTTGACTGGACTCACCTTGTCTCCGATCTTGACACTCCCCTCCACCAAATTGCCGGTCCGATGATCCCTGAAAGGAACGAGGAGAATGTGGATCAGGAACTTGAAATCGTTCTGGGGTCTTAAGTTTTGTGCAGTCACGCAAATCATATTTACGCTCAGAAGTTTCAGTGGTCGGTGAACCAGCACACAAATCCTGCTTCTGTTGTTGCTGCCGTTTATTCTTACTCCAATTCTTTTTAGGAAAGAATGGTCACCCCTCCTTTTCAGGTTGGGGCTTAGTTTGTTGCGGAGTCTGAGTAAAAGGTTTAACTCCCAAATTATTACGGCCCAAGGATTTAAATGCCTTAGCTATAATTTTTGGCAATTCCCGTGGTTTATCCACATCAGGAACCGCCTCTAAGCGCTGACTCACTTGTAAGCTCACCACTTCCCCTTTTTGATTCGCTAGGATCATATCAGAAGCGACAGGCAATGCCCCCACCAGTCTCATACCGAACTCCAGCGCGGCATCCGCTCCCTGTTCTTCTTGAACTTTCTTTATTACCTTCTGAAGCACCGTCATGGAGGGAGTACCAAAGCACAGGGAATACACCGCAGCGAACCCTCCTCCCCAGGTGTTGCAGTCAGCCACATTGGGAACCAAGCCTTTCGGTAAACTCATTGTCAATATCCTGTATTTATCTACAGGAGACGTGTGTGTAAAAACAGCATTGAGTTGTTCAAATTTTTCAGCCAAACCAAAACGGGAATTCATCTCTATTTTGAGGGCGCATCCTCATCACAGAATTAACCATGAGAGGACTAATTATTACGCCCCCTTGTCCTGGTGGCTGCGCAGCTCCAGTCGGAGCCGCTGGCAAATTACGTGCCAAATATTGTATAACACTTCGATGTATATGAATCAAATTGGTATGTAATACTCTCAGCTCTGCTATGGTAAGATTCAAATAATTAGGATGCGGGGTATAGCCCGCCAAAACGGGCCACGTGGCCCCGTCGACCGACAACGGGCCAAGACAGACCGACGTAACAGGGTGTGGAAGGGCGCCATTAAACCATATAGTGTGTTGCCAAGCCGACAACGGAACTTATAGGGTCGATATCTCGCCGGTACTACACCTAGCTCATACTCATGAAAGAATTGACCATTACCGTCCACAGCCGGAACTTTAACCCAGGTGTAAAAAACCTCAAAGCGGTAGGCGGCATTTGCCCCTATGACAAAAATAAAGTCCTCCCCCGCAACGGGCACCCCGTGTTGGGTAAAATGTGCTGTAACAGCTGCGGTTCGGTGCTGTAATGTTAACAGCCATGACAAATACAGTAAGCTTAACGGTAGCACAAATCTGGGTTATATTTTGAACCTTTTAAAATTCAAGCTTGAAAAACCTCAAATACAGGAGGTTTGTCCCTCGCACCACGGACGTCTCCAATATTGGTGAGAGGGTATCGTGGACAAGCACAAGCGCTACTCAGGGGTCTCACGTATAAGTACCAGACCAAACATTGGTGGCGCCATGTTGCAGGGATTCTACGCATACACAGAACTATGCACAATATTATGGGACCTCAGAGTATAGGGGCTATGCCTTCCTACCGCCTTAGTACCCACAAGTCCAGGACCGACTAGCTATAGTGTCTCACTCGCTCTCCTATTCACAAATGGAGAAACAAATGATTAGACAACCCAGAACACAACACTCCCGGATCTCGCAGGAATCCGGGTAACAAGACACCCCTTTTGCTCACTTCTGTCATACCTGTCCACAACAAGATCTGACAGAGTCACGGAATTAGTTTAAAATATTTATTTCAACTAACGTGCTCTAAAATGCAGTATACGTGCCATTACTAGCGTAATAATGCATAATACAAATATTGTCAGCATAGCAGCAAGTCCATACATTATGAAGGGAGATGTCATCTTACGAAGACATTGGAAACGGGACTGCAGTGCCCAAGCTTCCTCCGTGGACTGAATGTGTATTATTATATAATAGAAGATCTCAGGGCTTTGTCAGCAAACCCCATACCTTTAGGCCATAAATCGTATATCTACATCACGGGTGCGTATTGCTCTTCTCCCTGGAAAGGTCCCTCTCCAAGTGTTCCTGTCCTAAACATTCAGTCCCGTAATATCAAAATACAAATGCTCCACAAACATCAGCTGCAGGGTATGTTTTGTCTATGTGCTAGGGCCTGACCAGAACAGAATAACAAGGGCATTGTTGATTGACCTTGCTTACAATGTTCAGTCTAAACTCCAGGAATAAGCGGAGAATGATCACAGCAGACAGTTCTCATGTGAAAGGTGTAAATAGTCTTGCATAAGAGAAAGCGTCTAGTAACGTGCGCAAAAGCAGCATCTTGGCTCCCGGGCTCATGCTAACTTAAAGTTGTCGACAGTGCTCCTAGCAACTATGTGACACCCTCCCCCTGCACAGGTCGTAGCAAAAAGCGAAACCAAATCTCAAAGTTAAGCAGAACCAAAGCGCCGCGGAATGTCGATGAAGAGAAAGTAGAACAAGCATTTGCAATGCAATAGGTCTCGCAGTTGTTAGAGTTTGAGCTATTGGCATTGTAAATGGCAATGCCTTTTATTTATGTGTTGGTTTTTAAAACATAAATAAAAGGCATTGTCATTTACAATGCCAATAGGTTAAACTCTTGCAAATGCGAGACCTATTGCATTGCAAATGCTTGTTTTGACTAGCCACAATGAAGAACAGGAGAGCTTGGTTGCTGTCATTGAATTGGAAGAATCATAAACTGTTTTAGCAGCTAATTATTAATCTTCAGAATGTGCTGATAAAGTACCTAAGACCATGAAACCATTACGTGGCTCTGTAGGCCAGGCTTGTCCAACGTTCGAGAGAGCGTTAAACCAAGTCCACGAGCACAACGTCTTCCAATGTATAGGTAAATTGCTTTTAATACAAATGGGCGCCACCAACTTTTCTAATCTGTTCATATCTTTGGTTTTTTTAAAGCTGTAGGCTTCTGTTCCCAACCCTTTTTTGCCCATACACAAAATATAGTCGACATGACTTGTGTCCTTTATAATAAGGCTGGCTGTCATCATTAAAATAATTTCTTGCCACAAGTATATGGGGCCTAAACATTATAGATATAGCGAAGAGAAGATAGCATCAACATTCATCAACATGCTCCTGATACCCAGCTGTATATCAGGGTACCGTTCTCCTCGAATATTGCATGTCCTAAAAAGTTCCTTGAAAAACAAGTTACTTAAATGAGCACATTTTCTTTAAAAAGTACTCTCTGGACTAATAGTTTCTATTGTTGCATGTAAAACGGGCAGCGCTATATCCTGCTATAAATAACATAAGTTAAATACATATTTAATATTCCAACACAGTACCTGTCCCACCTTTGGTACTTGACCAGAAATCGTGTGGCTCTGGGGAAAAGTATCTCACAGTGCCTTAAATTGTGGATCTGTGTACTGTGGTAATGTGTGCAACATAAACCACAAAAACACAATGTAAAGTGTACTGTCCCAATCGAGAATTGAGTGTTCCTGTCTCATCTAGCGCACCCCCCGCCAAAACATACTGTATTGCAAGCATGCTTGGGCTACTGCTGGTGAAATAAAAATATAACATTCTCTGTGAAGCATTCGTCTGCTCTGCACTTTGCTGATGAGTTGGCACTTTACATAACACCTTAAATATTACGCATAGGAAACCTTCGGCTACTCGCACACAAACTCCGTAGCAGTAATGTGCTGAACGCGCGAGCCGTACGCGTGCACATCGCCTGTCCGGGCGTGTGCGTGCACGCCTGTCCGGGCGTGTGCACATCTCCTGTACCCCTTCGCTACCAAAACCGACGACAATAGATGTTACTCTATGGGTAACTGTTTCTATGCCAATGACGACTATCAATTCCCACCCCTCCACCCGACCGGCATTGGTGTAGGCCGCAGAGGTCCATACGCTTGCTACGGTACCCCCCAGCACTGTCTTGGTGGTGTTCCCTATACTCTGAAGCCTGACGCCCATCCTGTTTTCCAAACTTACCTTTTGTTCCAGTCCCCCGACCCCTTATGCTTGTTCCTGCTTTGTTTGCCCAGTCCGTGACCTCCGCCACTACTGACACCCCTTTTGCTCCGTTTACACAGCCCCTTCTCCATCAAAATGGACTGCCTCCTTGCTTATAATCTAAAATAGAAACAACATGTTAGCCTTGTTATTTGCACCACCTGCACCCAGACTTTGCCGCACCAGCTCTTGTGAACCGTACATGCAGACTACCATCGTTGTCCACCTCCTGGCACCCACCTAGTGTTGTGCCCCAGGCGTGTCTATCGTTGGTAGTATGACTCCCACTGAAATATACCTCTCCTTCCCTCTGTTACTCCAAAGGCCAGGTGGGCAGTGCCTCTTTGTAAGTAAATGTGTATACTCCTCCTGACTGTTATTCCATCACCCATCCCCCCTCCCCGACCCATCCGGCATTGGTGGAGGAGCGCTGGGGAAGGGGGAGGAAGGCGCCAGGAGCTCACCATTCTCCCAACCCCCTCCACCCCAAACCCCCGGCGATGAGCCTTGCACACCATCCCCGAGGCCAGAGGGTCAGAATGGATCTCCTCCCTTTCCAAGGACACTGTCCTACTGTAGTCAACTAACTGGGACATGGCGCAGGACCCTTGGACTATAACTATGCATGCGGCTGTGCTGCCATCCCCTAATACTGCACCCTTTGTTTGTGCCCTTGGGGCAACACTGCTATGCCACCGCCTTGTAGCTTAATACCTCTGTTAATATACCGTGCTGTAAGAGGGAGTCTGCGTATGAATTAGGACTTTCCCCATTCCTGCATGGCTGCCTTATTGCTTGACCTACATGCATTAACGCTATTGTAGCCTTCTTAGCTCCATCCTTAGTAAAATATATTGGTCCTGTTGAACAACTCCCTTCCCTTGGTTTTGCTGTTTTTTGTACACTGTACCTTCTGGTGTAGCGGCAATTTTTTTTTCTTTTCCGCCTAGCATCATACGTTGTTACCCGTGAACGTTATTTTATTGCCCTAGCCAGTGAGCAATATTATCTCCCCGTGCCTTTATCCCCTTACATTTCACCTGTAGTTGTGTGACTTGTGTTCCCACTATCTTTCGGCAGCTTGCGCCTCTTTAGACTCACCATGCACCCAAATGTGCTGCATTATACCGCATAAATTGCCGGGGTTTTTTTTGGGTGTGTTTTTTTGCCGTATAATTCGCTCAACCCTGCCGCATAATTTAGCCCAAGCCATAGTTGCTGCTTATTTATCTTATGCAACTAACAACCATTGACAAAGCCAATATACCCGACTTATTGTCAGTATGCTGCTACTTCTTGTATCATATATCTGGATGCAATGACAGAAACAGCAAAATACAAGTGGGGCAGCACACTATGCTAAGCACCGATTTTTGTGCACGTAATTTAAGCCACTCCCTTTATTATATTAGCCACGCAGCTGGCATTATCCTTTTAATCCAGTTTTCGCTGCTGTACTGTCCCTCACATTTTAGGAAATGAAGGCGTTATATGGGGGTTGTTAGGGACGATGGTATGTGGTATTGCAAGTTGGTGGTGGTCTTGCCTTTGTAAAGGCAGGAGAGCTTATAAACTCCCATGGAAAGAGGAGAGACACAAAGGCAGGCTGAGAGGAAGGGAGGAAGCAGCCTGTGAGGGAGGGCGCCATTGCAAGGAACAGAAGGCATGTGTGTGTGACCACCCGCTGCCGCCTGTATGCACACGCCACCGCCTTTGTGTGCCAACGAGCGCGCTACCCAGTGTCTCCCTCATATTGCCGACTGGTGCCTCTACGCCGCCGTTAGCAAATTACTCCTGCCATCAGTGTCAGTGAACAGTGGCCTTCGGAGTGTCCCGGTGACCCCGCCCTCCCCTGCAGCCTGCTAGGCGCTATCTCACGCCATATCTCCCCACATATTTCTGGAATCTTCCATCTCAAACGTCATCAACTTCCTCGTCTTTACGGTCTTTCACGCTGTCCTTCTGCCGGCATTTCACCCTTCACCCCATCTCACACACCATTGTAACCTCCTTCAGCGCTGTGCACCCCTTCACACACTCGCACATAGCGGACCATCGCTGCGTGCTCTCTTCAGAGAGGCCAGGGCTTGGATGGGCATGTCTCCTGGACTCTTATGACCCGCAGCCAAACACCTGTAGTGCCCACAGCCTTGCTCCAGAGCGCCCACTCGTGGCCCCTTACACACCCACCGGCTGCACTCACCGAGGCCATCACTTCCCAGCGCCCCTGTACCGGGCGATGCGCTCGATGAAACCAACACAGACACACAAAATCCGGAGAAAGAGCCACTCCGAGTTACTGCAGTCACTGCCACTTCCTGGAGGGTTTTACACTGTCGAGAGTGTGTCTGCCCGTCCACAGAGAGCCGTTCAAAGGCAGTGCCTAATGACTGCTGGGTCTGAGACCTGGCAGGACCCTGCTATTGAGGCAGAGTAAGGCGGCTCTAAGGAGGGAGACCGGAAGAAAGGGTGAAGGAAGGGGCTACCGCTCTACCTGCCCCTTCCTCCTCGCAGCGCTATCTAAATCAGGCAAGCGCTATGCAAGGGGGGGGGGCACGTTTGTAGCACCTCCACTCTTCCCCGATAGCCACCCACCAGTGTGCCGAGCCCGGAAAACAACCCCCCCTCCCCCGAATGGCGCCCAAATCGCCGCCACGCTACCTCCCCGCACCTGCGCATATCCGACCCGCATCGACAACGCCGCCCCGAAGCTCACGGGTCGTGGCAAGTGTGTGCAGTAACTTAGTCCTACCAATCAGCCTAGTACGCAGTCCACGAGTGTCAGCCAAAATCTGTAACAAGCTGAAGACACGCCGTGAGCGTGCGCATCGGCTGCCTGGACAGGAGATGTGCACACGTATGGTGCGAGCAGGCGTTGTGATAACGCCGCGAGCCGTACGCGTGCACATCTCCTGTCTGTTAAGCTTCGGCACAGACAGTTGATGTGCACGCGTACGGCTTGCGGCGCTATTACAACTCCTGCTCGCACCATGCGCGTGCATATCTCCTGTCCCGCATCGGAGCAAAAGTCGGCAACAATAGATCTCGCATAGCGAGCAGCGCTTTGCGCTGCATCGCTAGGCGAGACCTAAAAAGGAAAAAAGGAGAAAATATATATATATATATATATATATATATTTATATATATAATGTGGCAATTTGTAGCTTCAGACTACGTTCAAGGTGCGTTTGAAAAATGTTCCAATTCGTTAGATCCTCGGAAGGCAAGATGTTCCAAAAAATGATCCCTGTCATTGAAAGCAAACTGGGACAACATCCAATTGAGCAGATCGAAGGAGCAGACGTGCAACCATGTGACAACTTGAAATAACTCTAACCATAACAGCTGAATTTCTATGGTTTTGTGCATGTAAATTCAGAACCTAACTATAATGTCCCTCTAACCATTGGATTTTTATATATATAATATATATATATATATATATATATATATATATATATATATATATATATATATATATGTGTGTGTGTGTATATATATATATCCAAGTCAATCCAAAAATGATGCGCTCACTCGAAGGATAGACACCAGCAGTTGTTTATTTTACAGTAACACGTTTCGCTCGCACAGCGAGCTTGCTCACACCGCTGTGCGAACGAAACGTGTTCCTGTAAAATAAACAACTGCTGTTGTCTATCCTTTGAGTGATCGCATCATATTTGGATTGACTTGATTGACTTGGACATTTTGGCCAGCGCGCTCCGCCGACCCATGCGATCCTCTGCACTGTCTGGGGAGACAGAAGGAGCAAAATTTACAAGGAGATATATATATATATATATATAGTTCCATGTAACTGCCACAACGCCTGCCTTTTAGTGTCGGTGCCAGCCATGGTGGCAGAAAGCCACAAATAGAAAAAGAAATTCAAGAAGAGAGGAAGCGGCACACCAATTCATCAACGAGTGATTTAATAGTGAAAAATTGGCATGGACAGCACTGTGCTAGTCCTATGCTTAAAGACTTTGCTGTAGAAATGGCAAAAGACTTTGTCCCTTTCTATCTTGGCGTGGATGGCACTGTGCTAATCCTATGCTTAAAGACTTTGATAGAAAAGCAGACATTTGAGGTGAGCAGATTTAGAGTGTCGCTGGTGTTGAGAGTGCTCTATACAGGAGCTGCTTTCCACCTAAACTTGAGAACTACCCAGAGTTCTCTGCTTCTTTTTTGCATAATTTATGCATGCGTCACTCTATGCCTGAAAGGGTGTTGTTTTGGTATATATATATATATATATATATATATATATATATATATATGGCGACATTTGCACTAAATAAATCTGCATTGCACTGAAAAACTGGAGTCCGTTTCCTTCTTGCGAGTTCCAGATTGAGGATCTCTCCACAGTTGGGAAAATCGTGTGTATATATATATATATATATATATATAACAGTACTGAGACAGTTACAATACAATATCAAATAATAAACATTCTTTCAATGGTTTCTTATATTCTTTATTTGATCTCTTGGTGAATCTCTTTATACAGCTTATACAGCCTACAGCCAACATGTGTTTCGCGCACACTGCGCTATTTCAGGGCTTGTTAAATTATATTCTGTTCATACGCTGCGTCCCAGCTTGCACTTGGTTTATGTTTCCGACCTTATCCATGCATTCCCCATGAATACGCGTCTCATGTTCACAAATGGCATACATATATATATAGTATATATATATATATATATATATATATATATATATATATATATATATATATATATATATATATATATATTCGGCTAAAGCGATTTTCGGCTTTCTCCAACCATCTTACATCTTTGTGGCCCCGTAGCTCCGCACCATACATAGTCGCCCCAACCAGCCGTAATATTAGTCACAAACTCCAAGAGAAAATATTATAACAACACACATTTATTTGACACAAGCCCAATGTGCTGCCGGTGCGTCACTTTTATTGACGCACCAGCAGTGCAATGGGCTTCTCCATATTTACAAGGCCATGTAAAGTCACCCTGCATGACTTTTCATGGCCTTGTAAATATGTTTCCCTTTCACGCATAACTGCGTGAAAGGGGTATTCCATGGCTGTTGCTGTCGGTGTTCCCACGCAACATCCATGGAACTAGACACATTCCCAGATTTACAACATTTTGTACATCTGGGAATGCATCAGAATCTTACGCCTCCCCAGGGGAGGCGTAAGGAGGCACAATGAGAAGAAATACTTTTATTTCTCCTTGTTTTTTCCTCTTTCTATGCGTGCTCCATTCTGCAGCACGCATAGAAAGAGGAAAATGCCTTTAATTATTGTTTTTGTGCAGGAAGGTGTACCTTCCTGCATAAAAACAGGCATGTCCTCAGCACAGGCGCCTTTGAAAAATGAGGCAAGGGTGTCTGCGTTTGTGCGCCGGCGCAGGGGAGAAGGACAGGAATGCACCGTATCCTGTAGATACGGTGCATTCTTGCCCTTTTATTTTGACGCACGACAGCACAGCAGGAAGGCTTGCTGCAGTGTGTCAAAATATTGTAAATGAGGCCCTACTATAACAAAAGCATTACACTTTTCATTACTATTCAGCTCGCCAAGACAATACACTAAGCCACATCCACCCAACACCACACAGTTAGTCTAATTTAAATGAGGTTATCCTAACAAGTTGGCAGTTTCAGTTGCCTCATAGACATACCTCAAGCCAAGCAATGCACATACCAATCTATCAAAAGCCATGCATGCAAAATGGTAGAGAACTCCAGTGACACACCAAACAAGAGTAAGACTTGCATTCATATAAAAGAAATGTTAACTGCATCCGCACCACTTATGATCCTAATTAAATAGATGGAAAACATACTCCCATCTGTGTATGATTGAGACCCACTGGAATCTCCTCACCTAGGGGGTGTATCTGAAAGAGACTATTAGTTATAGATTCCTTACCTTAGAATTACCCCCAGGCGTCAGATTGGATCCGGAGAATTTTTTCTCAGCAGTACCCCTGCGCGTCAGTAGGTGGCGTCGGTCGACTCCGCATTCATCGTTGGCATTGTGATGGCCGTGGTGACGTCGCGGTATCTACTTAGACGCCGCCCCTGCACACTGACATCAATTCTTTCTTTTTCCGCGCCAGCCAGCGCAGATCCGGAGAGAGCGGTACCCTTAGTCATTTTTTGACTAGCTCTTTTTCGACTTTTGTCGACATCTTTTTCGAGTCTTCGAATCTTGGTGCACTTAGGGATGTCCCATCCTCGAACTGGCTTCAAGCCCTTTGACTCCTGTCACAAGTTGATGTCGGTCACGGACCCGCACCTCGTGTGCCTCTGGTGCCTGAAGCGCGACCACGACCCAAGGTCGTGCCCTGACTGTCGGGCCATGAACCCGAAGTCTTTGCGGGAGCGGTCCTGAAAGCTTCTGAAGGCCCGGCAGTCCGCTCCGCACTGCTCAAGGTCCCCGTCGAGAGGGAGGTCGTGGGACCGGTCACGAAGTCATCACCACCATTCCTCCTCCAAGTCTTCGTCATCGGGTAAGTCTAAGCACAAGAAGAAGGCAAAGAAGCACCGTCGCTCTTTGCCTTCTCCCCGGCCGACGCGACGCAGGACGCGGAAGATCATCGTCCTTTGGCTTCGGCTCCAAGCCTCCCTCCCTTCCCGGGAACTGGAGCGTCCCCTGCCCAGCTTTGTGCATTTTACGAAGCCCTCCACTCCATCTTTGGGCAGCCCGACTCCGCCGGCGCGCCTTCGGACCCCGCGGACTCGGCTGGGGGCTCTAGGCCTTCGATGCCTGCGGCTCCAGCCTTGGCACTACAGGGCCCCCAGAGATTTAGGCTTGGATCTGAATCTGCACCTGTCGACCTCACGACACCTCCCCCAGTGCTGATTCCTCTGATGACACCTCCGCCACCTCCGACGCCGGCTGTGTCCCCGGTCAGCGGCCTCCCCCTCGACATGGGCACGGAGCCGGACTGGCATCGACCGATGCCTGTACCGGCACCGGGGGGTACTTTTGTATCACTGTTCTACCCTGGCATTCCTTTTCACCCTGAGTGCCAGCCAGGGGAGGATGAGGAGGACTGGGAGGGGTCTGTTGACCCTCTGGCAGACCAGCTAGAAGAGCCGGACTGGAGAGAGGAGTTGGATGACGTCAGTGGTCTGGATACATCCCCAGACCCTGGTATGCTTTCTCCCTCTACCGTGGCCACGGAGGAGGGTGCTTCCTACACTGTGGTGTTGTGTAGGGCGGCTGAGGCCTTGGGCCTTGAGCTTCCTACGGTGGCAGTCAGGATTAACCTCCTGACTGAGGTGCTTCAGCCGGCAGCGGCCTCTTCGGAGCCCCTGCTGCCGTTCAATGAGGCCCTCACAGACATCCTTCTGGGCACTTGGTCCAATCCCAGCACATGGGGCTCCTCCGGGCAACCCACTTTTCCTCCCCCAACACCCTACCCCAGAGAGCTTGATGGCCCAAGCCTCAACCTCAAAAGTCGTATTCCCTACTGCTCCCCCAGATAAGGAATCCAAGAAGCTGGACCATCTTGGGAAGATGTTTTCTTCCGCCAGCTTAGGACTGCGGTCGGTGAACACCGCATGTCTCTTGGGCCGATACACCCACTCTGTGTGGGGCACGGTTGCGCAAGTGCTGCCATAGTGCCCGGAGAAGGCCCGGGCCGTACTCTCACGTGCGGTTGCAGAGGGTAGAGATGCAGCAAAGTTCGCCATCCGCTGTGGTCTGGATACCGCCGACTTGCTGGGTAGAACGATTTCTACTTCAGTAGCCTTGAGGCGCTACGCCTGGCTGAGGTCCACTAGCTTCTCCGGGGATGTCCGATCGACCCTTTTGGACATGCCCTTTGATGGCCGTCGCCTGTTTGGCGCCAAAGCGGACAAGGCGCTCGAGCGCTTCAAGGACTCTAGAACTACGACCAGATCCTTGGGCCTCGCTACCACCTCTGGCCCTGTTCAGTCTGCCTTTCGCCCCTTTTGTGGCTACGGAAGGGGTGCCCCACCACGTTCTACCCAGGGCCACAGGCCGGTGCAAGCTGCTCAGCCTCTGCGCGGCCGGGGACGTGGGACCCAGCGCTGTGGGTCTGGGAGCCAGCCGCCGGGCTAGTCCACCAGTGCCCCCTCTGCAGCAGCCTCCAAATCTTCCTAGTCCGACCTTTCAGGGCCACCAGTTGCCAGTTGGCGGCAGGATCCGCCATCTCCTCTCCCACTGGTACAACATCACATCGGACAGGTGGGTTTTGCAGATAGTCCGAAGGGGCTACTCCCTCCCCTTCAAGACTACCCTTCCCTCCATTCCACCAGCACTCCATCGCATGTCTGAGGATCACTTGGCCCTTCTCCATCAGCAAGTTACGGCTCTCTTGTCCAAGGGAGCTATTGAGCGCGTCCCTGTCCCAGAAGTAGGTCGTGGTTGCTACTCCCACTACTTTCTGTTACCCAAGAAGGACAAAGGCCTGCATCCTATCTTAGACCTCAGGGACGTCAACCACTTCCTCTGGAAAGAGAAGTTCAAAATGCTCACCTTGGCTCAGGTCTTGTCTGCCCTCGACCCTTGTGATTGGATGGTAGCGTTGGACTTGCAGGACGTGTATTTTCACATCCCCGTCTTGCCTGCCCACTGGCATTACCTGCAGTTCACGGTTGGCCACGAGCATTTTCAGTTTACCATGCTCCCCTTTGGCCTTACCAGTGCCTCTCGGGTGTTCACGAAAGTGATGGCGGTGGTCGCAGCTCATTTGCGCAGATCAGGGGTTCCAGTCTTCCCCTATCTCGACGACTGGTTGTTGAAGGCGAGCTCGCCCCAGGCTGTCGTCTCCCACCTCCAGACTACGACGGCCCTCCTGCATTCAATGGGGTTCACAGCCAACGTGCCAAAGTCGCACCTGAACCCTTCTCAGAAGCTCCTTTTCATCGGAGCCGTTCTGGACACAGTGCAGATTAGGGTCTATCCTCCCAAGCAGCGAGTCCGGGATATTCGGGCTATGATACCGATGTTCCAGCCTCTATCCCGGATTTCGGTGAGAATGACCCTGAGGCTGCTGGGCCTCATGGCCTCCTGCATCCTGCTGGTGGATCATGCCAGGTGGCATTTGCGGGCTCTGCAGTGGGACCTGAAGTTCCAGTGGGCGCAGCATCAGGGCAATCTTTCCGATGTCATCCAGGTCTCGGAGGGGACTGCACGTCAGTTGCAGTGGTGGCTCACAAACCAGGATTGGGTCAACAGCAGATCCCTCTCTCTTCCCCAACCAGAGTTCACAGTGGTGACAGATGCGTCACTCCTGGGATGGGGCGGTCACACGGGAGAGGGGGAGATAAGAGGCCTCTGGTCTCCGGCTGAGTCTGGGCTCCACATCAATCTTCTGGCTATTCGTCTAGCACTGAAGGCATTCCTTCCTTCTGTCAAAGGAAGAGTATTGCAGGTGTTCACAGAAAACACCTCCTCCATGTTGTACTGCAACAAACAGGGCGGGGTGGGGTCGTGGACCCTATGTCAAGAGGCCCTTCGCCTCTGGAAGTGGCTGGAACATCAGGGCATGTCCCTGGTGGTTCAATACCTGGCAGGTTCCCTGAACACCAGGGCGGACGAACTCAGCCGCCGGTTCATGATGGATCACGAATGGCGTCTTCACTCGGAGGTGGTGCAAGGTCTCTTTCAGCAGTGGGGAGAGCCTTGGTTAGATCTATTCGCCACCGAAGAGAAGGCGCAATGTCGGGACTTCTGCGCATTGGAGTTTCCAAGGCAGCACTCGCTCTGCGACGCTTTTCGTCGCGAGTGTAGCTGCGGTCTTCTATATGCCTTTCCGCCTGTTCCACTTCTGCCCAGAGTGGTGAAGAAGATCAGGCGCGACCGGGCCCAAGTCATTTTTGTGGCTCCGGACTGGGCACGAAGAGTCTGGTACCCCGAGCTCTTGAACATGGCCATCGATCCTCCGATCAGACTGCCCCTTCAGGAGGATCTTGTGTCGCAGCAGCAGGGGACGGTCCTCCACCCGAACCTGTCCAGCCTCCATCTTCTTGCGTGGCGATTGAGCGGCGACAGTTGACAGCCTTTGACCTTTCTCCCGAAGTCTGTAATGTTATCTTGGCAGCCAGGTGTCCCTCTACTAAGACAGTATATGCCTGTAGATGGAACAAATTTGTGGCATGGTGCGCAGCAAAGGCAGTGGATCCCCTTTCTGCCCCCTTTCTGAGGTTCTCCTCTTCATACTTTTTTGGCCCAGCAGGGCCCCGCTCAGGGCACCCTTAAAGACTATCTTTCTACCATTTCGGCCTATCTTCGACTTCCTGATCAGCCTTCTCTTTTCAAGTCCCCTATTGTAAATCAGTTTCTTAAGGGCATTCACCTTTTTCCTCCTAGTCCTTTCGTAATGCCCTAGTGGGACTTGAACCTTGTCTTGACTTACCTTATGTGCGCTCCTTTCGAACCACTACATAATTGTCCTCTCAGACTTCTGACTCTTAAAACTGCCTTTCTGGTTGCCATCACCTCTGCTCACAGGGTGAGTGAGCTTCAGGCTCTATCTTCCAAGCCTCCTTTCCTTGCTGTCCATCCGGACAAGGTTGTCCTTCGAACTAGACCTTTTTTTCTACCCAAAGTGGTTACCTCTTTCCATATAGGACAGACCATCACTTTGCCCACCTTCTTCCTGCCCCCGCATTCTTCTTAGGAGGAGGATAGACTCCACCGTCTGGATCCAAAACGTGCGTTATCATGTTATCTGGATCACACAAAACAATTCTGGGTGGACGATCAACTCTTTGTTGGCTATGTGGGTGCCAAGAAAGGTCAGGCTGTGCAAAAACGAACCATCATCTCGATGGGACGTCCTTTGCATTAAGATCTGTTATTCCTTGGCGAAAAAGGAACTTCCGGTGTCAATGACATCTGCCAGGCAGCTACGTGGGCATCACTGCACACGTTCACTAAACATTATTGCCTGGATAGTCCAGTCCGGAGAGACGGCTTCTTCGGTTCTCCAGAACTTTCTGGTGTGAACTTAGTTCGCAGACCCGCCTCCGGGGTTGGTATTGCTGGGGTATCTATTCTAAGGTAAGGAATCTATAACTAATAGTCTCTTTCAGATGAACAAGTTACTTACCTTCGGTAACGATATATCTGCAAGAAACATATATTATTATAGATTCCTTACTGCCCCACCCATCCTCCCCGTTCTGCGAACTGACTTCTAGAGTAAGAGACTCCCTTCCAGAGCCCTAGTTTTGTGCACCAGTGGTTAGTGTCTTGCATGGCTCTGCGCTTCTGGCGTGGAATGTCGTGTAAAAAAACTGACGTCAGCACGCAGGGGCGGCGTCTAAGTAGATACCGCGACGTCACCACGGCGTCACCACGGCGATCATGACGCCGAAGACGAATGCGGAGTTGACCAACGGCACCTACCGATGCGCAGGGGTACTGTTGAGAAAAAATTCTCCGGATCCAGTCTGGCGCCTGGGGGTAATTCTAAGGTAAGGAATCTGTCTCTTACAGATATATCGTTACCAAAGGTAAGTAACTTGTTCTTCTAACCCAGCATGCTACAGGTATAACATTTAGTCCAAAGACCAGCGGAGATAGGAGGTACCTCTGTATAGTCCTCTTCCGTAGTTTGAAAGCATGTTATATGCCTCTATTAAGTTTAACAGCCATGGTGGGGTCTGCCTGTAAGAGCTTTATCCATCCCTGGAACGCCAGATCAAAACTAAAACTTTAAAGCACTAGGTGCAGGAAGGCACACTCAAAAAGGTCCTATGCCTCCTTAGGATGAAGCGAGGATAGCAAGTTTCCTCCAACTCTTCCTCCCTGTCCAGCCAGTTTTTGAAATTTGCCCAAGTTCAACCTAGTGCAGTGCAGTGGCATAAAACACAACTGGTCTGGTTGCACAAGAGAGAGAACTGCTAGAAGAAGATTGTTATCAAATACTTTGATCATAACCTTGCTTTCTAAATTTAAGAGTGAGGTGAGGAGGAAGAAAAGCAGTCACAGGGTGGCTTACCCTCCTTAAATATGACCATTAAGATTGAAGGTTAGTTGGCAGCTGTCCAATCCGCCTTGCTTCTAAAGACTTGTCGAGCATATGTGTCCCAACCAAGGAAGACAGACGTGTAAAGGGTTATGCTACTATTCTGCTGGGGCCAGGCACTTTGCTATTCTGCAACTTGTTAATTGCTACTGTCACCTTTTAAATCATTCAATCAGGATTTGTAGAGCGTGGCTGCTTCACCCATGAGAGTCTCGAGGCGCTTTTGGATAATTCTGTCTGTTCTCCTATCGGTTGAACATCCATGTCTTGAGTACCTTCCTGAATTGCTGTAGTGATGGTGAGGCTCTGAGGTGCAGGGGGAGGTTGTTCCCGGATTGTCCGCCAGATGGGAGAAGGAGCGGCCTTCGCTGTTTGTCTGGCGGATTCAATGGATGGCAGCTAGGCCTGAGGGATCCAGATTTAAGTGTCCTGGTGGGCTGGTGAAAGGTCATGATTTGGTTGAGGTATGCAGGTCCTTCGTTGTGTAATGCCTTGTATGCGTGGGTGAATAGCTTGTACTGGCAACTCTTCATGACTGGTAGTCAGTGGAGTTTCCTGAGGTGAAGGGTGATGTGTGTCCGTCTGGGGAGGTCGAGGTTGGGCCTGGCCGCTGTCTTCTGGATTGTCTGGAGCTTCTTCATGAGTTGGGCTGTTATTCCTTTTCAGTTACTTTGGCCTCATCTCGCCTACTTCTACTTTCTTCTTGTGAAAAAATGCTGCCTTTGTTTCATTATTCTCCCCTTCCTTTGCACTGTACATCATAATAATCAACAGAGGCCCGGGGAATGCATTTTCCATTTGAGGTTGCGGACGTGATGAATCTGTAATTTGCTTCACCCACCTGTTCTTCTCACCCCTATTGCTCAGCCACACTAAGAACACCCAGCTGTATTCCTCCCCTCAAATGGCATACATAGTATCCTCTTGCCTCCGCAGTTACTTTGTTAATGTATCCTGTGCAGGCATAATTCAGCTGTTGTATCTAAAATGGCTTTGGTGTGTTTCCTAACTCCGTCGCACCTTAGAATGTCTACGTCCACCATTCAGGCCCTTTTTAGTCTTCTTTTAAGTAGTGTATCTGCACTAGGCCTGTGCAGAAGTTTTATACTAGGCATGCGTAGAAGTTTGTTTATAGCCAGCATAATCTTGCTTATTTTCTGGCAGGTCACGTTATGTGTGTTGTGGGAGATGCCCAACCTTACTCCATTACAAGGAAGATGTCATTTGGGTAAAAATCCTATCGCTGTAGCACGGGAACAACATGAACGAACCGAACGTGAGCAGCAATTCACATCACGTGCGATTTTGCTCTAATTATTTAGCACAAAATGTGTCCTTGCATCCATTTTGGACGTGAGGACACATCTTGCGCTAAAAAATAGAGCCATGTGCCAGATTGCCATTACACATAGATTCGCATAACTTTTCAGGAATTTGGTATTGTTTTCCTCACTGTGCCCAAGTCTCCACACATCAGTGAGTGCGAAAGCCTAGGAAAAATTTGTGAGTGCTGTCAGGGCCCCCGGATCCTTCCCCGCACCCACCAGTTGACCTGCCTGCCTCTGCATCCATTACATCATTACATTTGGCAACCAAAATATTGTTGGAGTCTGGAGTCTCCAGAAGCTTCTGATCTCTCCTGTTAAGTGCGTTCTTTCTTCCCAGTTCCAACTGACCCCTGCAAAGCATCACTTTGGGACTGACTATTGTAGGAAAGTAGGATCTGCTTCTTATGGTTACCCCCACTTTTTTGCTTGATGTTGCACTGTTTTTGACTAGTCTGACTGGGATCCTGCTAATCAGGACCCCAGTCTATCTGCTTTCTCCTCTAAATTGTTACACATGTACTTTGGTACACTCCAGATTGGATACTGGGGTACTCTTATCAGTCCCTAGTATATGGTACCCATGTACCCAGGGCATAGGTACCCCAGAGGACTTCCATGGGCTGAAGCATGTATTATGCCACCCATGAGAGGCCATGCAAAATGGAACTACAGGTCTGCTACTGCAACCTGTATAAGCTGGTGCTCGCACCATTTACTTTAGATATAGGTTCACTATATCTATAGGTCAATACACTTAAAACTTATGTCACCCCTATAGCAGGCCTTATCAATCCTGAAGGCAGGGTGCTGGGTTTTTAGTGAGAGGGTGCCCCTGCATGAGCAGAGCCTCTCTGCAGCCTTTGGAGACCATTCTCCCAGGTTGTCTGTGACTCAGCCGGACATATAGGTAGAGATGCATCATAACCTCGCGGTAAATGCTATCTCGAAAACGGCTGCATAGAAACATATCGTGTTTGGTATCAAACACCTTGAAATCATACCTCCACACCGGTAACCGGTGTGGGAGGTATGATTCCACCCTTCTGAAGCGAGCTTCGTGGGGTCACTGGTCTATCCGGTGCCAGCCTTCTCGACCCGGACAGCATAAAATGGATGCTGCCGACCAGAGACACATTTCTGCCCTCCTGCTGCTGAGCCAAGCTCGAGCAGAAGAAGGCAGCACAATAGGCATCCTGTCACAGGGAGATGTGACCACCTCCCAGACAGGATTTAGTGTATTGGGGTTGGGTGTGTGCACTCTGAGTGCCTGAAAGTCTGCACCTAGTGCACATTTGGTGTCCCTGTGCATAGTCCAGTTCAAACCAGTTCTGGGAACCATTGGCTCCTGCTCTGGCGCGAAACTGGACAATGGACATGGGAGTATCCTCCCCTCTGTCCTGCCCCTCCCCTAGGAGGGTCCCCTGGATCTGTCCAACCCTCTCCCGTGGGTACAAAAGAACTTACCTGGCTGTAAGACTTTAGATTTTACGTGGACAAGATTCTACAAGAAGAAACCACTGACCTTCGACCGTCTGGACACTCTGGACTTTGCTGAACTTCTAATGGGCCCGACTGCGTCTCCCTCTCCGTCCAAAGCTTTGTCTGTGCCCTTGCTCCATACAGGTTCTGTGCAGGACCTGTGGTGCACTAAGGACAAGTAAAGAATCTCCCTTGGGGTGAAGGAGTTACTCCCCTGCATTTGCAGGCACCTTAACGCAACTGACCGGTCTGCTGCTCCTGAACTCCTGCGGACTCCGAAGATTTCAGCAACACAGGAGGTAGGTTTTCGAAAGTTAATGAGTTCGATCTGCCCTCTCAGCAAGTTTGAGGCCAGTATCCCTCGTGGGGACTGTATAACCCGAACCCCTGTGCACCGCATCCATTTGCAGTTGAATATGCTTGTTGGCAATTCCCAAGCTTGTGCATGAGACTCCGTGTAGTCCTGACCCTGAGCAGTATTTGCACCAAAGAACTCCGGCCCCCTCGCACCGAGTGCTCCGTGGGCTGGTACTTTGCAATCTTGCTTGTGGTCCCCTCGCGACTCCTGGCCCTTCGACCTGTGGGCCCTCCTGAGGGTCATCTTGATTTCTGTTGGGCTTTCCTGGTTGCTCCAGATGTGCCCTGACTCTCCATTGCTTGGTGAGTCCCCTGGACCTTGCTGGTCCACACCGTAACCTGCTTGACCTTTCTGCGTGGGTTGCTTTTGCCAAGGCTTGTTGGTGCTCCAGCCGGACACCGACCCCTCAGCACTCGACATCCTTTGTGGGACAGCTCACTTCCGGCTCCTGGTCATCCTCGACATCTCCTAGTCCTTGTGGATGCAGAGTCAAGCATCCCTTCTTCGCACCTGAAGCACCCGACATCGGTGGGCATTCATCTACGAGCCCCTGGCCACTCTGAAGTGACCCAGACTCTGTCCCCTCTGCTTTCAGGTTCCTTCCTTCCAGAATCCAGGCTTGTATTCCACCAGACCCTTTTCACCTTCACGGCAGCAGTACTTCCTCACAGCCCTCCATTGAGAACGACGGCGGTTTCCAACACCACTCCAGACCTATGCACCCGGCTCCTCTGGGATAGGTAACTCGGGTACTATGGTGTACACCGGTTGGGTGGCTCTCCAACGTCTTAAGTTCCAAAGGGTTTGCTAGAAGTCCTCCTAAAAGGGTCCTTAAACTTCAAAACTGTAACCGCGACTTCCCCATAGAATTTTACGGAGCCCACGGTCATGTTAGCACACTGCACCCGTCCTCCGTGGGGTCCCTATCTACTCACCTTGGGTGGTTCCTTGGGGTCCCAGCAATTCTACATGTTCTAGACCTTGTCTTGACTCAAGTCGTGATTGTTATACCACTATTTTAGTATATAGTTTGATCTCCCCCTGGAGCCCACTGTGTATTGTGCTACTTACAACTGTTCTATTGATCTCGTATTGTGTGCCTTGTGTTCTATCCTCGTGTAGAGGATACTAGAGAGTGTTATATTAATAAATACATATTTTTATATAACTACTGTGTGGTTCTCATTTCATTTAGTCAATGTAGGAGGTGATGTTCTGGTAAAACAAGCTGCTTTACATTCCTTCAAGATGAAGGCTGCTCTCCACAGCTACCACTAGGATAGCTTTCTCAAGGTTATCTTTGACCTCATACATCATAAGGGTAGCTTGGACTGCTGCAAGGTGCCCACTTTAATTAGTGGACAGAATATACCAGGCCAACTTCTCACAACTATACCTTTGTTATAGTAAATGGAATTGAACTTTTAACTAGAATGGCCACTAATATGCATCTCTTGAAGTAGCACCTGGCCCCATTTATGCAACTGCAGAAAATACTTGTTCCTGTCCTCCAATTTATTGACATTTTGGAGCAGATTTTTAAGCCCCTTGCGCCGCCATTGCGTCACATTTTTTGGGACGCAACGGCAGCGCAAACCATGCGGCCAATTTACAACATGACGCATCTAGGGAGTTGCGTCATGTTGTAAAGCCCTGCATCACATTATACATTAATGCGTTAGGTATAATGTATGCTGGGTGGGCGTTCCCAAGCAGGAAAGCCTCGTAAAAATGACGCAGTGAAATCTACAAGATTTCACTGCGCCACTTCTAGGACGCCACTGCGTCAAAATCTTATGCCTGCTTGTAGCAGGTGTAAGGAGTGACCCAGTACAATAAGTATAGGCCTCAACATGCATTGCTGGATTTGCGTCGTGCTTGCGACACGACTCCAGCAATGCGTGACTTTTGGGCCAACAGATGTGTCAGAAGTTCTGACGCATCTGTCAATCCTTGCGCCATGGTGAGCCGTATTGTAAATACGTCTCATCCATGGTGGCGCAAGGGCATCGCATGCTGGCGCAGGGAAACTGACGCATCTCTACCGATGCGTCAGTTTCTTGTAAATCTGCCCCTTCAGGAGAAATCTCCTTCCCTGTACAATGTTGAGTGCATGCCACCTGTGAAATTCTGTAATTTCTTCCCATCTCAGGAGTCTCCTACAAGCCTTTTTGTTGAGCACTCAACACCCTCCCTCAAAAGTGACCCTGTATCTGATAGCGACTTCTAGCCGCAGATTCCTTACCTTCAAATAATCCCCAGGCATCGGACTGGATCCGGACATTTTTCGAGCAGTAACTCTGCATGTTAGTAGGCGTTGTCCATCTGCTTTGCGCGAGCGTCGTCTGTGCCTGAAGTAACGTGCGCGGTGCATATATAGGTGCTACTCCAGTGCGATGACATCAAGTCTTTCCTTTCCGCACCAGTTAGCGCAGATCCGGAGAGAGCTACCTCCAGTAATTTTTTGACTGAAATTTTGTCGAAGCTTTATTCAAGACTTTGTCTCCTGGTGTGGTAGTGATGCCCCCCAAAAAAACAATGGGTTTTAAACCCTGTGGTGCCTGTCTCAGGCCGATGTCTGTGACAGACCCACACTTGGTTTGTCTATGGTGCTTGGAACAGGACCACGAATCCAACACCTGTGTGGACTACTGTGCCATGCACTTGAGCGCGTTGCGGGAGCACTCCTTGAAGCGCCTCTCCACCTGACATTGGATGACCTCCCGATGATCCTGGTTGCGTGAAGGTCCCGGGACTGCTTCAAGCCTCCTGAGCAAAGGACAATGGACTGCTGCCATCACCCCGCTCCTGGTGACCCCAGTTTCTTCACCCAGCACCCCACCCCAGAGAGCTTGGTAGTCCAAGGCTCTACCTCCAGAGTCAACCCTGGTGGGTCCCCTACCACTCCACCGGATACGGAATCCAAGAGGCTGGATACCTTTGGCAAGAGGATATTTTCTTCCAGTAGCCTAGCACTACAGTCCGTGACCAACGCATGCCTTTTGGGCCGATACACCCACATAGTTTGGGATTCCTTTGCACAAGTGTTGTTCATGGTCTCGGAGGAGGCCTGAGCCATACTGTCATGGGCAATTGCACATGACAGAGATGCAGCTAAGGTCACTATTCGCTGCAGACTTGATACGACGGACTCCCTAAGCAGAGCGATTGCATCGCCAGTGGCACTCAGATGCCATACTTGGTTGAGAACCACTGGCTTTTCGGGAGATAGCCAAGCTTCCCTGATGGACAAGCCCTTTGATGGCTCCCGCCTCTTTGGTGAGAAGGCACACTCCGTGCTGGATCACTTTAAGAACAGCCGAGCTACGGCCATGTTCTTGGGCCTCTCCATGGCCCACCATCAACCGCAGTCTGCCTTTCACCCCTTCTTTGACTACGGTAGGAGCTACCAACCATGTTCTTCCCCGCCCAGCCACCAAGACTGACAGACTTCCCAGCCTTTTCGTGGCCGCGGTCACTGTTCCCACAGACCACCAGCCAGAGATGGTCCCAGTACGTCCCCCCCCTCAGCTGCCTCAGCCTCTAAACCCCTTTAGTTTGCCCTCATACCATCATGGGCACCTAGTGGGGGGGCAGGATCCGTCATCACTTACCCAATGACAGTCCATAACATCGGACAAGTGCGTACTCCAGATCATTTAGTGGGGTTGCTCCATCCCCTTTTAGCAGACCCCATCACCCATACCCCTTCTTACGACCTGCTGATCGAGGACAACCTCCCTGCTCCATCATAAAGTACAGGATATTTTGGCCTAAGGAGCCATCGAGAGGTTGCTGGCATCAGAAGTAGGTCATGGTTGCTAGTCCCGCTACTTTCTGGTGCCCAAAAAGAACGGAAGCTTTTGCCCTATTCTAGACCTGTGCCCTCTCAACTTCTTCCTGAAAAAGCAGAAGTTCAAGGTGCTCACAATGACTCAGGTTATGTCTGCCCTCAAGCCTAGAGATTGGATGATAGCGTTGGACTTGCATGATGCCTACTTTCATATACCTGTCCTGCCTGCCCACAGGCAATACCTGCAGGCAATACCTGCAGTTCATGGTATGCCACAAGCATTAACAGTTCACTGTGCTTCCCTTTGGAATTACCAGCACCCCTCAGGTGTTCACCAGGGTTATTGTGGTGGTCGCAGCACACCTGCGGAGGTCAGGCGTTCCAGTCTTCCCATACCTCGACGACTGGCTGTTGAAGGAGGGCTCACCCCAGGCGGTCGTCTCCCACCTCCAGACTTTGGCAGACCTCCTGCACTCACCGGAGTTCACTATAAACATGCCAAAGTCACACCTGACTCCTTCCCAGACTCTCCCTTTTATCGGAGCTGTTCTGGACACAGTGCAGTTTCGGGCCTATCCCCGGAACAGCAAATCAAGGATATTCGGGCTATGATTCAGATGTTTCAGCCTCTATCCTGGATTTCGGTGAGACTGACTCTGAGGCTATTGGATCTCATGGCCTCCTGCAACCTGCTGATGAAGCATGCCCATTGGCATATGCGGGCCCTGCAGTAGGACCTGAAGTCCCAGCGGACACAGCATCAGTGGAAATTCTCTGACCTGGTCCAGATGTCAGAGGGAACTGACAAAGACCTGCAGTGATGGCTGTCGTGACTGGTTTTGCGAAAGACCCCTCTTCTACTACAGCTGACTGTAGTGACAGATGTGTCACTCCTGGGCTTGGGCTGCATTCTGGGAGAGATAGAGAACTGAGGACTTTGGTCTCCGGCGAAGTCCCAGCTCCCATCAACTTGTTGGAGCTGAGTGTGATCCGATTTGAAAGCCTTTCTTCCTTCGATCAAGGGAAGGCTAGTGCAGGTGTTCACGGACAACACCACCGCCAAGTAGTACTGCAACAAAAAGGACGGGGTGTGGTTATGGACCCTGTGTCAAGAGGCCCTACATCTCTGGACATGGCTGGAACATCAGACAGGCTTTGTGAACGCCAGAGTGGAGAAACTCAGCCATCAATGCATAGTGGATCATGAATGGCATCTCCATCCGGAGGTGGTGCATGGTCTCTTCCAAGACTGGGGAGAACATTGGTTAGATCTATTCACCACTGGCGAGAGAACATGCAATGTCAGCATTTCTGCGCGCTGGAGTTTCCAAGGTGACTCTCACTCGGAGACGCTTTTTGTCTCGACTCAAACTCAGGCCTCCTGTACACCTTCCCCACAATACCACTCCTGCTCAGAGTTCTCAAGAAGATCAGGAATGACCAGGTCCTAGTCATTCATGTGGCTCTGGAGTGGGCTGGGAGAGTCTGGTATCCCGAACTCCTGAGCATGAGCAACGGTCCTCTGTTCAGGCTGCCTCTTCGTCTACTGTTGCATACACAAGGCAGGGTCCTATGCCCCAAACATGTGCACGCTCACCCTTCATGCATGGTAATTGAGCGTTGGCAGTTAACATTTTTTGACCTTCCTCCTGAAGTCTGTGATGTCATTCTGGCAGCCAGGCGTCCCTAAACCAAGACTGTATATGCCTGCTGTTTGGAGAAATTTGTGGCTTGGTATGTCTCAAAAGATATTGATCCCCTTTCTGCACCCTTGTTTCAGGTTATGTTGTTCATTCTTCCCCTGGCCCAGCAAATCTTTGCTTTTGGCACTGCAAGAGGTTACCTTCCTGCCATTTCGGCATTCTTACGGTTGCCAGACCAGCCTTCCTTATTCAAGTCTCCCGTTGTGACTCATTTTTAAATAGGACTTTAACACCTGTTCCTTCCACGACCCATCATCATTTCCCAATGGAACCTCAATCTGATCCTCACCTTTCTAATGTGTGCACATTTCCAGCCTCTACACAATTGTCCCCTTCAATTGCTCACCATTAAAATGGATTATCTGGTGGCCATTACATCGGGCAGAACGGTCATTGAGCTGCATGCACATTCTGTGCACCCTCCCTACACGACATTCTACCCAGACAAACTGGTCCTGAGAACCCATGCCTACCTTATTTTGAAAGTATTGAAACCTTTTCATGTGGGCCAGAATATCATCTTGCCTGTCTTCTATTTCCCCCCTCACCCTTCCAGAGAAGAGGAGAGGCCACCGCCTGGACCCGAAAAGAATGTTGTTGTTCTACATTGATCGTACCAGAGAGTTCCAGATGAACGATCAATTTTTCATTGGGTACATCAGGGCAAAGAAAGGAAAGGCCAGGCAAAAGCAGACCATCACACACAGGATAGTGCTCTGCATTCAATTCTGATACGCATTGGCCAAGAAGCAACCCCCTAAGGGCTTGAGTGCTCATTTCCCCCAGAGCAAAGGCTGTGACCACTGCATTAGCTCACGGGAGTTCCGGTCCTGCTTATGTGGCAGGCAGCAACGCTGGTGTCTCTGCACACATTCATCAAGCACTACTGCCTGAACAGTCAGGTTTGCCATGATGGTCATTTTTCCCATTTGGTCCTACAGGACTTCCTGGTCTAAATCTGTTTGCCGACCCTCCTCCAGGAAGGTATTGCTTGGGTATCTATTTCAAGGTAAGGAATCTGCAGCTAGAACTTGAAGGAAAGTGCCTCTTTTTGACAGGGTCACCCCCCACTTATTGCCCACTGGTACTGATACTTTTTTATGCAAGTGCACTGGAACCTTGTTAACCAGGCTCCAGTGCCAGTGCTCTTCTCCTAAAACAAGACAAATGTTAATTCGAACCCAGTTGGCAAGGAATTTAGCACCCCTGTAAGACCCTGGTAAATGGTACCCCTGGTACCTAGGGCATGGGTACTAAAGATGGTTCCTAAGGGTTGCAGCATACATTATGGGACCCACACACAAACGGCATGCACACTGCCATTGCACAATGAGTGAAATGGTGCAAACCATTCTGAAAACACAACATTGCCCACTTCCTGTGAGCAATGCCAAAGTACACTACATGTGCTATATGTAACTCACCCCTACAGCAGTTGTAAGGCAGGGTGCATTATATGAGATGTGAGGGCACATCTGCATGAGTAGATATGCCCCTGTGATGCCTAGTTCCATTGATAGTCATTGTAAGTGATCAGGAAGCCATTTTTAAGGTATATATTGGGCACTGGTCATTATGAGTTATCCAGCTGCATAATGGCTTCACTAAAAATAATGGTGTTTGGTATTAAACACCTTGTTTTAATAAATCGATGATGCCAGTATTTGATTTATGGAGACATGCACCCAGAGAGCACTTTAGAGGTGCCCCCTGTAACTCTACTAGTCACTTAGTGTGTTGGCTGACTGGTACGTTCCAGCCTGTTACCACAGATTAGTTTCTGACTCCCTGCCAGGGAGAGCCCGTGCTCTCAGAGGTCAGAAACATTGCCTGCTTGGCAGGCGGTGTTGCCGCCTCCTCCAGCAGGATGGCTAGTGAATTAGCATCTCAAGGCCAGAGGCTTCAAAGACTCTGCCGCCTTTGAAATGCAACGCTGGCTTCCCCCAGATATGGGGAACGCCACCCCCTGCCCTAAGGACCATTTGGCACCAGAGTAGACGGGAAATCAGATATTCAGGAGGCGTGCTTCACTTCCAGGCTAGTCATACCCCTAAGGTGGGCTACCTGAAGTGAACAGCCAGGGAAGGGTTTCATCATCTCGTTTTTGGTGAAAATAGAGACTTCTGTTTCCGGTTTATGCCCACTCCCCACAGGAAGTGGTCATATAGAGGGTGTAGTCACCCCAGTGGTAGGTAGCCCATTGGCTACTACCATATGCGCCCCAAAACGCCCCTAAATTGAGTATTTATGGGTCCCACTGACACCAGAGAGACAGATTCAACTACCTGGGAAGAGAAGAAGGACAAAGAAGAGCTGACACCACAAGAACTGAAGACTTGTACCGAAATTGCTGCCAAACCCTTCCTGGCTGCTGGTACCTTGACAGTTGCAAAGACCTGACTTGTCCTGCAGCTGTGCATCCTCCCTAACACTTGGAGGGCTGTTCAGCACTTAGCCAACCATCTAGCGTTTCCCTTGGGGCGGAGGAACCATCCCCCTGCGTCCGCAGCCACCGACCGCACTTGCCCGGTACACCGTGTTGTTGGCCATCGGGCCCACCAAGGGAGTAGCATGTCAGGAGGTCAGCCCCGTCTCTCCACCAAGTTTTGAGACGCTAGACCCTCCAGAAGCCCCCCCTGCACCAAAACCCTGAGTACTGGGGCAGTTGCATCAGCCAAGGCTTGTTCTCTGTCCAGCCAGACATCACTGTCTTGGAAGTCTTCCTGCATGACAATGGACTTCAGGACTGACAAGATCCACGACCAGAGTGTCCTTGCTGTCTTGTTTTCCTTCCCTCTATAGGACTGACCGATGACAGTGAGAGCCTTAAACGCAAGTGCTCAGCCAGCCAAGCACCTCTGCACCTGAGCCCCACAGTTTGGGTTCACAACTCCTGACTGCGTCCCCTTGGCCTAGGGGTCCTTATGACTTGAACCCCCCCTTGGACGTCTTCCGGACTTGTCCCCAAGTCTCCCATTGCAGCCTCTATGTTGCAGGTACCATTGACTTTACCGGTGTAGCACTCTAGGCTACCATCCTGACCAGCACCTCTGCACCCGGACACCCCAGGGCAGGTAAACTCAAACTGCTGGTGGTTCTTTGGACCTTGGCCCCCTAGCATCTTAAGTCCAAAAGGGCACCTCTGAACTTCGACTACAAATACTGTTTTGCTACCTGTGTTTCTCCTCCCATAGGGTAACATTGTAGCATTCGAGGCTCATACCTCAAAAACCATTATTCAAGTATTTTTGCTATTTCTTTGTAAAATTGATATCTCCGAAAGTTAATCTAAAGAACTTGGGGCCAGATGTACGACCCTAAATTGTGGTCGCAAACGGGCAATCGGCCCGTTTGTGACCGTAATTTAGGGCATGATCATGTACAAACCTCATTTTGGGAATCGGTAAATTTTACCGATTCGCAAAATGAGGTTTGCGACTCGCTATTAGGAAGGGGTGTGCCAAAGGCATCCCTTCCTAATAGCAACTCGCATTTGTATGTATGAATGTTTTGCGACCGCAATTGCAGTCGCAAAACACTCACATTTTACCACCTACTTCAAGCAGGTGGTAAACCATTCGCAAACGGGAAGGGGTCCCGGGGGACCCCTTCCCCTTTGTGAATGGGTCAAAAAATATTTTTGAAGGGCAGGCAGTGGTCCCAGGGACTACTGCCTGCCCTTAAAAAACAAGCATTTGCAATGCAATAGGTCTCGCATTTGCGAGAGTTTGAGCTATTGGCATCGTAAATGACTTTGCCTTTTATTTATGCGTTTACAAAACCTGCAAGCGGTGTGTAAACACACACATTGTACTTATAGTCCTTGCTTACAAGAAGCAAGGCAGGCAGTAAAAGAGATGCAGTTACTGCCAGCCTTGCTTCTCATAAGTAACCACTATAAGTAAAAAGTACGTGTTTACGCAGCGCTTGCAGGTTTTCCAAACACATAAATAAAAAGCACTGTCATTTACAATGCCAGTAGCTCAAACTCTCGCAAATGCGAGACCTATTGCATTGCAAATGCTTGTTTCCTCTGTTGTTCATGCTGTACAACATGAACAAAAGACATTGGTAGAGCCAGCATGTCTCTAAGGCCAGGCCAATAGTCTCTGCTAGTGCTTGTTTTTTTTTTTGCTCACCACTCTTGCTCAGTGGCCACAGCCATGCCGGATTGAAAGACCCCGTAATGCTCTCACCCCACTTAAAGCAAAGCACACAGTGCATATTGCACATTATGAAAGAGAACTAATTTGAAATAAAAGGACTTTGGGGATGAGTGGGTGGATGGATGGGTGAGTGGGTGGGTGAAATGATGAGTGAATGGATAGGTGGATGGACAGGTGAAAGGATGGCAGAGTAAATGGAAACCTGAGATGATGGATGAATGGATGGATGAAATTTACTGATGGATGGATGCATGCATGCATAGATAATGAATGCTTGAATAGGTGGATGGATAAAATGGTGAAAGATTGAATGATGGATGAAAGAATGAATGGATGACAGAATAATAATGTGCCTGTGTATGAAAATGTTATATATTGTACAATACTGCACGTTTCCTTTGTACATTCCCGAAGGCTGGTGTTTATCAGGGTCTTTTAGAGCCAAGCACAACCGCAAAAATAGAGAAAGATGGCATCATTACCCTTGAAAAGTGCGGAGTTGTGCTCTCACACTTGCACAGTCAAGTATTCCCCCAGAGCACTCCCTCAACTGCTAAATGCCTGACAGCGGTGCTCTTCCTCCTCTGCTTTCGGATTTGTGTATGTGGGAAAATAAGTGCCAGTCCCCAAAAATGAGTGCCAGTTCCTCACACCGGCAACCACCGGCTCAAATTGAGCAGTGCCTGAGTCAACCTACCAGCCTTAGATACGAACAGAGGAGGCAGGCACCAAGGCCAGATAATCAGATTTTGTCAATAACTGCAGATTTTGAAAGTCCCTACTGCTGCCTTGTTCCCTTCCAGGGTCTGAGCTGGAAGTGAACAGACTTGAGAGTGTTATGTCCCGTATAGAGGCCCTAATGTAGACCCGTTCATACATGCCCTAAAATGGACGTATTCGTATTTGCCCTAATACGGTCATATTCGTACTTGCCCTATTATGGTCAAAGCCGCATATGCCCTATTACGGTCATAACTGTACATGTCCTATTATAGTCATGATTCCTTATATAGGCATGATCTTTCACCTACATTGGTCCTCACTAGTACACAACGTGCTCTGAGGGCTGAACATTATCTATCCTGTGGTTTTGAATACAGCAGGGTTTTTCCCAAACACAGGCCCACACTGTACTCATCAATTATGCATGGCTTTCTAGGAATACACCACCTGCTTAATATGTATGTACAAAGTTCACCCCTGACGTCTTCCTCATGTCCAATACAACCCATACTGAGGATCGAGACTCTTTAGGGTATAAATAGGGTGGGCGGAATTTGCGTAGTTGCGCTACGCAAAGCTCCGCGAAATGGTAAAAAATCTCCGCGAGCACGCAAAAGTTCCGCGAACACGCGGAATTGCTTGTTCCGCCCGTTCGCGATGCTTTTTTCCTGTTCGCGAACGCTGTTTGCGTGCTCGGGGAGAAATATCTCGCGAACACGCATTTTGAAAGCGCGAACAAGCAAAAAATTCCACGAAGCTGCGGATCGCAGAATTTTGGGTAATTCTGCGTTCTCCGCGGAACGCGAAATTACCCAAATTCCTCAAATTCTGCGAGCGGAACGGAATTTACCGCCCAGGCCTAAAATACACCACATCTTGTGTATGTACAAAGTTCACCCCTGACGTCTTCCTCATGTCTAATGACAGACCAATACAAACCATACTGAGGACCGAGACTCTTTAGGGTATAAATACACCACATCTTGCCCAGGTAAGACAGAGGGAACCGAGACTTCCATGCTGACACACTGACCAGAGAAGCTGAGGCTCCTGCATGCAGTCGCTCCAGCTGACAGTGGTCTGACACAGCCCTTGCGGGGTGTCCAACTCGAGACCAGGACGGGGTCCCACACTCTCTCTATTCAGGTATGGGGGTTCAACTAAATCCTAGAGGGATTCTTGGCTCTTAGACCTACACATATGCTAGGTACACTCAGGTACATCTAGTTAGGCATCGTAGGAGTACGCGCACTTTTCATAATGCTTTTTATATTCATGTATGTATTCATGACTATTGCAATATGGTAGAACTGTTCTATCCCTTCGCTTTTATCGTACTGCTGATAATATATCTCTGCTATTGTCTGCTGGTTTCTGCAGCACATATATTTTACACCAGAATAACAACTGTTCAATAAATACTTATTGAAACGCCCAGACTATTTATTCTGTGTAGCTCTCTGAGACAAACCGAATAAGTGAGCACGAGTGACTGAGCGAAAAGTAGTACATTGTTTCCACGATTCTGAGGGATCAGGGTTGTCATGATCTAAGGTTGCCAGAAACTAATCTCTCCCCGATAAGAGGAGATTCTAGTGGCACTGTGAGCTAGCTAATGCAAATCAGGCTAACATACGCGGTGGGGGTGCACAGAGCCAGTCTATCACCAAGCCCACAGTTTATGTAATCCAAATGCGCAGGTCCTGCATGGGTACTATAGGAACTACACGACAAGAGCCCCTCTAAGCATTGGGAACCATTTCCTGTTGAAGCAGAGTGGGTTTGACGCTGGCTCTTACTTTTATTAACTACAGGGCCGTTCTTACCCTCTAATAGTAAAAAAAAAAGGGAAATAAATTTGCAACTTTGTCTGTGACAGATTTTGCTCTAGCGCCTATCATGAATACAGCACAATTTACATTTGCTCCTGGTTTGACCAGAAGTTACCAACAGGTTTCTACTAGTGGTAATTTCCTGCACAAAAGAATATAAAAAGTGAGGTATTGACACGTGTAAAATAGGTACAAAGGACATAGTCCCATTTTTTTCATATTTAGTTGCTCATGGGACACAAAACACACAAAGCGGGTGCAAACAATTTAATCCTGCTTACATACCGTATGTGTCATTATAATGTGAAATTATCAACAGCACTGCTAAACATGCTACGCCCACCAAGAGGATGTCACCTCACCAGGCCAGTCAACAAAAGTGTATAGCCTGGCGCTTGCTGTTAGTGAGAGGAAAGTATCAGAGGAAAGTGTAAATTCTGAAATTTTTCCGACACAGACCTTAACGTAGGTGGCGCAACACAGAAAAGCAGTGTCATGGCTGCAGAGGAGGAAAGGAGTTATCGCGGTTTCGATTGCATGTACTCATCTCGGAAGTCATGAAATTGATTGCGTTGCTGGCAGACTTAACAGACATTGAGTTGACGGAGGAGTTATATAAGGTAAGAAGTCTTGTGGTAGAGATGTATGGCGTGTGTAAGACTGTAGTCACGGCTGACTGGATTTGTGAACAGAACATGTGAATACTTCTTTTGGTCTTACACTCAGGTTTTTAACAGCTGTCAAGGAGTGTCTAATAGACACCTGGGGTTTGAAGATAAAACTGTCTGCAGCATAGAGCGTCGGTAAGTTGTTATCTGTTCTGATCTGGAGGAAGGCACTATTATATAAAGAATTTGAGTTTGTAGCTTGGCACTACCAGGATCATGCATATAGAGCATAGGTAGGGCTTATGGGACAACTAATGAATAGACATGAAATAATGCCATGATATTACTACACTTTATGATCGGTACACCAAATGACAGCAAAACAATGGTTAGGTCAAATAAAAATGAATTTAAAGACAAGGGAGATGTCTAGCGTAAGAATAGGGCTGAAAGAAGGACATGACTATTGACAATACTGGGCATATAGGATCATTTTTACCTGTACCTGTGTATTGTGGTAAGGGGTGTATGGAGAATGTGAGCCCTGGTGTAATCAGGATGTATATACATGTTAAATGTGCATTTTTAAGTCGAATTGTGTAATATAAACTATGGGGGTCATTATGATGGCGGGCTGATCGCCACCGCCCGGCCGGCGGTAGCGATCCGCCCTCCATCACAACATAATTTACCCCCGCCATAGTACCTCGGCGGACGGAAAGTCCGTCTGCCGCTTTTCCGCCGGTCGGCAATCGTCACAATTGCCGGCCGGGGGGAACTAGGGCATAATATGGTGCCAGTGCCTGGAAGGCACCGCCATCCATATTATGATGCCATGGAAGGGCTGTCGGGAATTGCTGTGGGGGCCCGTTGCGGGCCCCCGGGGGTGGAGGGGTAGGGGGATGCACTTGGGGGGTATCTATGGTACCCCCCTACATTGCCATGCTCAAGGTGGCAGGCACCGCGCGGTGCCTGTCACGTTGTGCATGGCAATGCACAACATGCCTCTTTGGCATTGCGGCGGGTGCTGCTTACAGCAGCACCCGCCGCAATGTTAGAGATGCAGGATGCGACTGCCAGGGTGGCGGTCGTATCCTAATTGGTGGTGCGGGACCGCCGCACCACTGGCAGCCGGTCCCAGCACCACTAGGGTGGCGGGCAGACTGAAGTCCGCCCGCCATCCTAATAGGCCCCCTATGTATTGATTAAAAATTAAATAGTTTATTGTTTATAGAAAATTTATGTCATAGCTTTTTGATGTATTATTTGAAAGGGTAAACAATCTTCAATTAATGGAACACAAATTATGGAATGAAATAACAACTCCTTTCAGTTGGATCTTTGTTTATGTCAATTGGTTGTTGTTTAAATGTTTTCTAATGTATTATTTGTATGTATGTTTTTATGTTTAACAGGCCTGAAGAAGTCCCATGTGAATAGGGACGAAACGCGTAGGCTGTTTTCATCTTGGACATGTCATCTTGTTTTATCGCAATGCCTGAATTCTAGCCCAGCTAAATTCCGTCACCATCCTGAGAAGGACGGCGGCCTGTTCTACACCAAGACTGGCTACCAAATGTCACACGCCCGCAAGTAAATGGGGATCTAGACCACACTAAGGTATCTGGCAGAACCGCGTACCCTATGCTTTCTATGATAGGCAGAGCTAGTTAAGAGTACAATTATATGTATTCGTATAACCAATGCAAATGCACAATGTTTGAATTGTTAATCTTTTTGACCATTCTTGTAATGCTGGTTACAATGGTGTGTTTCCTTGTGGTATGCAGACAGAATATCGAGTTGGAAATGTCGACTTACACAAATATCGAGTTGGGAATATCATGACACAGAAATATCGACAGCAAGAATATCGTGGTCAAGAATATCAACTTTAAGGTAAGAAATATAGTTTTTAAAAATATTGAAGTTCTTAATATGGTTTGCAAAAATATAGTTGTTTAAAATATTAATTTTTTAATTAGTGTTATGTATTTTAGGGGCCCATTACGATGTCGGGCGGAAGCACTACCGCCGTGCTGTCGGAGGCATAAACCGCTAGTTACCGTCCGCCAGCAACGGCCCAGACACCCGCAAAATTAGGATGTGAAAAGTCAGGCAAACACCGCCCGAAAGCCTGCGACGCCGCCCGCCATCAAAGTGCGCCCGTCTACGTAGCGGCGCGAGCCAATGGAGACACACCGTCCGACGAAATGACGTACCGCCCGGCGTACAAATTACGATGCCACAACCAAACAGCCTCACCAGCAAAGAGACACCGCACAAGATACCAATGCGGAAACCCGACTGTTCAGTACGGAGACTAAAAAGGCGGCCCACCCAGAGATGAATCCTGCACTCCAGGCCATCCCCATGCTCTACCTGATGCACCACCTAGGAGTGAACGCGCCACGACGACGCAGGTAGGCAGACACACAACAAGGGCACGCAAACACTGCACACAATGCAAGGGTGGAAAAACTGTACATGGCCCCCCAGACACCCCTGTGTGGACAGGACACATCCACCACTGTACCCACACATGTCCCACCTGTCAAAATAAAACAACTCGCAACATCCTGGGCACCCACTACCCGGGACCAGGAAGTGACGTCCCCGTCACGGCACTGCAGCACAGCGGCGATGACGCAGGTACACATGCGCACAACACAGAGGCCAACGACAGCGCCATGCATGGGCTGCACACAAACACCACAGGGTCACAACTACACATCCCACACCCCAGCCCCACCCTGAAGGCACATGTCACGTGGCCTTCCTGCATCAGTCATGTCCCCAACCGACAACTCACAGTTGTCAACTTGATGTCACACAAGTGTCCCAAACAGGGGAGTAATGTGATGGCAAAATAGGACACACCCTTGTGTGCAAAACATGGAGAAGCACACGGCGGCTGCTACATAACAGCGCAGAATATGGACATTGTCCGCAAAAGGCACGCCAGTCTCATCCAAAAATACCTATACCATCCTGCTCGCAATATCAACCCATGCAATGTACAAAATAGAAAAACCCTGCTGCCTGAGAACAGGTGTTCCCAATCACTACACCCACACAGAAGCCTCAATGTACAGCGGCAACGGAGTGTCCTGCCCACACAAGGGAGAGCAGATAGCACTGAATGGCCTTCCATTCCTACTCTGAAATCACATTGCAACAAATTCTGCAGGAGAATGGAGCCATTGTACCAACAAGAAGCCAAACATAGCCATGCAGAGTAAAACTTCCACTGGCAGATAGCGCCTAACATGAAAGAAAGATAATACTACAAAATACAATAATACCACTCCTCCATGTGGGCCAAATGCAAGTAATCTGGAAAGAGTCAGACACCACTGGCCTTGACCATTCATTGAAGCATGTGGGATGAGGGCCTGTGTCCTCCGCCCAAGCTATACCCCAAGTCCTGCCGCCGTACATCCATTCCAGAATTCCCTGCATCGTCGGAGGTTGCACTCTGCTGACTGCTCAGGCAGCCGGAGCACGCCATCACATGACCCTGTAGCAAAATGGCTGTTGCACCAGTGCTTCTCAACTACGCCGGACAGATCAAGCTGTACAGTGACAGCTTGCTACACATAGTGGGCTGTTCAAATCTGGCAATGCTGAATGTAAGTTACCGAGTAACTTACCGCATTGCAATGTTCAGCTGCGTCATCCCCGTTTTCTACTGTCGGAGGTGTCCGTTCCACTGTCCTGTGGATTTATGTCTCTCCAACCCGGCATGTCCAAAGGCGGACTTGGTACACTTGTTTGCACCCCTGGACGCCCACGACAGGATCTGTTCAGTGTATGGGGGCATGGCGTATGTGGCAGCAATCGGGGACACACTGCAATGGGACCAGTGTGCCTGCACACAACGTCTTCTGGATCACAGTTTCATCGAATGTCATCCAACATGTCCCATCAGGCTTCTACAAGGGTGAACTTACGACGAACACGTTGCTACCCACCATCCGCTTCATTGGATGACATCCATGTTTACCATCAATGGGATGGATGCCCTGCTGGAAGGTATCGCATACATGACAACTTGTCAATTCATGGGTCCCCGACTCAATACCCCCAATTGAACATTGATGTTCAACACCGTACCTATGCTTGGCTTTCGCACGGAGTGGGCAGTTAGCTGTACAACAACTATACCATACAATCTGCAACTAACACCTTACCATCAACTCCACTGCCATGACATCTGACATTTTCGGGACATGCACTCTGTTCCACACCATATCCTGTGTCTCTGCATGAACAGGGGGAGGCAGAGGTATGGGACTTGTGTACAGTAACCACATGGCCAATACAGCATGAACAACTATGCTATAATATGTATTCTGCGCACCTGGACACATGCACCTGTCAGTGCACACTTATCTGTCTGCTGTATTACGTGAGAACTGTCACCTCACCTTTGTCTATACTTCCGTGCCAGGACTTTTGCATGGACAACAAATGCAACCCCCTACAACATGGCCCTAGTTATTGTGTCATGTTCAGTAGCCACCACATTGCAACAACTTTTGAGACGCTGCTGCATGCAGGTAGGCTCATGCTCTGATGTCACCTCTGACGCAGGTGTGTCGGAGTCACTATTGTAGTAATCCTGTACCATGGAACTGAGATGTACTGTGCCTATGATGTCAAGCTGTCTGGTAGGCAAAATGAATACTGTCTGTGTCAAAGTCTAGAGCTCTTCAGTAATTAGCAAATGTACTTTAGCATAGCAAGGGCAAGGCAGTTGTAACTCTGAAGCCTTCATTCCACAGTCAACAACTAATCACATCTACCTGTACCCCCTTTTGTATGTGTAATCATGCTAAGTATATCCTCCACATGCATTTTGCTGCCAGTAGTGTCCACTATACTGCATCACAGAGGAAGTAAGTCCAAATACATGCCTTGAAGCAAATATGTGACTCTGTAGAATTATTTCACGAAGACAAGTACGAATGAGAGAGGATGAGAGTGTGTGAAGTACACGAGAGTCGTGAGATGACCATGTAGTCTAGTGTCATTGGATGTCAATGCATATGAGTTGCCGCCACAGTGGACCTAGTGAAATACTACAGGTCGTGGGCCTTTGCTTGTCAGACTCTGACATGGCCCAACAGATCATCACATTAACACTGCCGGCCTGGTCACTACAAAGCACAGTCCTACATATGTGTATAATTACCTTCACAGTCTGACATTACACTCATCAAGCAAAAGTAGGAGCCACGCAAGAAGCATGCTACAGCAATGCATGATAAAACACACACACAATATCAGTGTGGGTGGGCAGGTCTGCACAGTGAGTACGAACTGCAGAAATTCACATACATGCTCAATTAAACAAGGCACAATATTGACAGTCACACACCCTGCAGACACACAATGTCCAAAATATATCAAGTAGGAGTCATCCTGAACTGCAAGGACACACCCACACACTGTGCAACATACAATACACACATGTGATCACATTCACAGACCTGAACACGGATACAAACACCCACCATGGGCCTGGGTAACACGTGTGTAGTCGACATTGCCAGAGCGCACACACACACACCAACACTACCCCAAAGTCACACCCTTCACACCACACACACCTACACCTCCCAAATGCACACATTGAAAGTAAGCCATGTGCGCAGGCTCAATGTTCATCACAAGATTAACATACACCTACACTGCTGGCCACACAGAAAGTAAGCTCACACATACCCGCATACTCTGCACATGCTACCTGTCATCCTGTGGCTAGACTCACACCCTGTGCTTTGCTTGCACGCAAACATGACACGTATACATTTTCCCAGAAATACCACCAAATACATGCAGACAATCCGTGTCACAAAAATACTTCTTCATCACACACACAAGTAGCAGAGTCTGAAAGAAGTTAAGTCCCTGCCACGTGTAAAACACATTGGAATGTGAGACCAGACATTGCAATTGTTGAGGTACCATACACGGCATGTGCCTCACTTAACTATGCACACACAGCAACAACTGCAATCAGCAACTACACAGACACAACAGACTACAGGAACAACAGCATCCAGTCACTGATTACATAGACAGGCGGCAATATTGATCAACACCAGGGACAGTGGCCAGTCCGATGTGCCGAGAAGTGACACGAAAAGCTGCGTATGCAATGTGTGTGAGTGTACCCTGCCATGGCCAGCAACACTGCCATGGCAGTCACAATAGCCATTACAGCCACCACTGTGTCACATTTAGATGTGTGAGGGTGCCTACCATTCAAACAGGATGCCAGTCCGACTCGGTGCTGTCTGTGTGCTACGGGACAGTTGGAGGTCCGCCCCTGAGAGAGAAGCACAACTGTGGAAGACACACATGTGGCATGTGAAGCGGGAGGGCTGCTTGGCCCAGGTGGGTGGGTGGCATGGGTAGGTGCACTCATGCAGTGTTGAAACAGACTGTGTGGGGAGGATTCCGGAGGGGTAGATTTCCACTGTGTTGGGTATTTGGAAAGCCCACCTGTCTGGGGATGAATGTGAACTCGTGTGGGCACAACAGGCGGGCACACGATCAATGCTGCATCAGGTGTAGACATTAGCCCTCCCTCTGGGGACATGCTGGATACTGCTGTGCGTCTACCAGGCCCTTGCCAAGGCACTCACATCCCCTGTCCTCCAGGTGTACCCCCTACATTGTCCACCTGCACAGGCTACCCAGGGCACGGGATGGCAGTGGAGCTTGGTGGGTGGGAGGTCATGGCGCCCTTCTCCTGGTCACATCACGCAGGCAACACATTCTCAGTGTGCAGCATGGCACAAGTCCTAAATAAGAAGTGGGGGGACGCAGACGTCACGACAGGAAGTGACGTCACGAAAGGTGGCTTGCACCATCAGACTTATTGCCTCCCTTCGCCCACCCCTTACATGCGATTGCAACAGAGAAGCCAGCGCGTGCACCAGCAGCTCTGATCTCGCCCCAGATAGGCCAAAGAGTGAATGTGTGGCTCCATTTGCTCCAGTTATCGAGCTCGCGGGAAAATAAGTGGGGGGACGCCATCCACCCGCGTGGTACCCCGACTCGAGACCTGGACAACAGTGACAATGCATGACAGCCTCCGGAGTCCGGATACACAACATGCAACACACAGACGCTGTAGCTGCCCTAGCGGACCAGGCCGCAAACACAATCCCAGAAGAAAGGTAGACCCACCCCGGCGCGCATAGTCATTACATCTGCTGCCATTGACAAGGGACCCATGAAGTGAGACATGGGCCTCAGGGTGACGGGCCTCCGAGCCATCCCCCGCCAACGAGTGCCATGCAACTCACACATATCGCAAAGCCAATAGGACACTTTGCCTGCACAGCCAGGGCTCGAGTCGGGGTACCACGCGGGTGGACGGCGTCCCCCACTTATTTTACCGCGAGCTCGATAACTGGAGCAAATGGAGCCACACATTCACTCTTTGGCCTCTCTGGGGCGAGATCGGAGCTGCTGGTGCACGCGCTGGCTTCTCTGTTGCAATCGCATGTAAGGGGTGGGCGAAGGGAGGCAATAAGTCTGATGGTGCAAGCCACCTTCCGTGACGTCACTTCCTGTCATGACGTCAGCGTCCCCCCACTTCTTTTTTTAGGACTCGTGCCCTGCTGTTGTCAGATGTGCCACTTTCCAGGGGGGTGGAGAAAGGGTCAGGAATGTCAGCCTGAGATTGGCCCAGTTGAAGGCCCACCTTGACTGGGGAGAACAACCATTGGACAGTCTGGTGTAGCCCACCCACGCGTACATGTACGCCCTCCATGAACTATGTCACCTGCGGCAAAGTGATGTCATGGGCAATGACGTTATTGAGGAGAGCTGTCTGCCCCACGCAGAGATGCCGCACAAGCTCAACAGACCCAGCACTGAGGGCAGCAGGGGTCACATGTGCAGGGGCAGCTGTGCCTGGTGTGAAGGACACTCTATCCTTCATCCTTGTGCCGACACGTGTTGCACCAGTGGAAGTAGATGGGAGGGCGGGCATTGGTCTCCGCGTGGCTGAAGAGGAGCCAGAGTCCACGTCCCCTGTGCTAGCAAACATGGATGCATCACCTCTGTCCTCAGATGAAGCCGAAATTGCCGTCTCGGCCTGTGATTCATCCAGCACACGTCTGGCCCCTCCGAGGCGCTGGTCACATCTGTCTCACTCAGCTCCTGTGCAGCTGCTTCATCCGATGCCTCACCACTGTTGACCGTCCCCTGTCCCTCAGCAGCCACGGGAGATGCTACATGAGAGAGAGCGAGGTGGCCCCACTCATTTGGCATCAATTAAACAGACATGTGCAAGGGAAGCAGCACAGAACATTCCCAAATCCACATGTTGCACGATACCTGTGCAATTGTATACAGCCACCACAATCAACACGTAATGGCTGGCGTACAGAAAATGAAGCCGCTAATAAGTGGCACATGTGTTGTGCACATAGCACAACACCCGGCCTGTGTCACCCTGCGACCATAGCCACAAATCGCTGTGTGCACACCCACTGGCCTAATGGTGGCAAGGATGACCACTACGTAATTAGGCCAAGGACATACCTGCATGGAGCAGAATGGGACACCACTCACACAGACTGCAACATGACAGTCCACAATGTTCATGAGCCCATGCCATCCACCTGTTGTTCGCAAGAGCACAACTACTGTTGCACAGAGTGCCGGATGTGTAAGTACCAGAAATATGAGGTGAGGCATCGCACACATATGTCCGAACAAAATCAGAGTAGGCACAGTGCCTCAAACATACATGTGAATTGCCACTCCAGCCTACTACAGGCTGTTCCTGAGGGCTACGACTCTGAATGCATTGACAATGCAGAGTGCTCAAATTACATCTTGACCGTCAGGAATCGCATATGCATGTCAGATGCACCCAGCACAGAGTACACTTACAACCCACTGCATCACACAACAAACATCACATTACCCAGATTATGGGTAGGCTGTGGACACATGCTGCCTCTCACAGCAAAAGACACCATCCCACAATACTGTACACTTGCTTGCTGCTGATGCCCCTACAAACGTGCATCCGGCACAGGCTGTGTGACTGTCAAGATGCAGACCATTATTGGTGAAATGCAGCGCCGTGCTAACCTGACAATATGAGGGGGCATCCCCCGATTCGTTATCGCCACGTAGTCGCTCATCCGGCAGATGACGTCACACCCTTTGTGGAATTGGCTGCACTGTCGGTCACACATACACAGAGGCATCAACTTGGATGCATTGGCTCATCACAAGGCCTTGGGCTGGAGGACTTCCAACTGCAGGGATGGTACACAAGAGGGTTGGAATATCACTCATACACTTCTCATCATCAACCACATCCACCAATCACAGTGGCATGATGCTGACCCATCCAAAATACTCAGAGATGTGTAACAGAGCCAAGAAGTAATCGGACATGGCCTAACAGCATGTGTACACCACACGTGAATGCATGCTGGTGGGAGTGTGTACACAGTACCTGTCCATCCCATTCACATGCAGGATGCCAGCACATTGAGCAATGTGTAGTCTGCCCACATCTACTGCCCATTGTCAGGTGGACCAACACATAGATCACAAGGCAACACATCTTTGTGGGTGGACTCACTGTGTCCAACACCGCGCAGCCCTCAACGTACTCGCCCTGTGAATGGCTCACCCCGCAATGGAGGTCACATTCAGTGCCACTATCTCTCACACACATCCCTATCACAAGGCCTGGAGTGTTCAATCGACAGGGCTGAGTTTGCGCATTTCCGGTGAGTTGTGAACAAAAGACACATGTAACCCACTGTACAGTCAGTGTTGTTTCCTTCTAGGATTGGGCGGTCAATGTGCAGCCCAGGTCTGCTGAGACTGAGAAGGCCAGCAGGGACCCAGCCAGCCATTCACACAAGTAATAACTGCCCTGAGTCCTGCATTGCCAAGTGGCTGCGTCACTGGATGTCTGACATGAAAATGCCATGTACCACCACTCGGGAGGGACATGCATGGGAAAGCGCCAGAGAGCCTACATACCCCTTCCACCTGTAGTAAGCATGGTAAGCAGTGCATGTTGGAACCCCACAGGCTCAGACTCCTAGTGCTGCGGATCAACGACATGTGTGTCCCCCACATGCACTCCCACACACACTGTAGTTGTCTTACACACACAACTTTTGCAAGAAATAGCCTTGGGCAGTGTGCTTGGAGCTCGGAATCCAGGATCTCCAACTCCTCGCTGGTGAGTGGACCTGGACATATTTTCAGAGACGTCGACATGAAGGTGGACATGTGGCAGCAGCAGCAGGTGTTGTTGAGGGATGCCATGCAGCAGTCCCTGGAAGCTGTGGTAATGCCGGTCTCCCTCCCACACTCATATAGCCCCCTGTGGCTGTTTCAGTGGGTCCAAGCTGCTGCAATTTGTGTACCATGTCTGCCTACTTCAAATGCACACAATGGCCTGCTCCGAGCTGTCCCGGTTCGCTTACCTCTATAGTCGAACACGCAGGAAGCAACCGCGAGGGCCATAAGAGTTGGCCTCAAGTTCCTGGTCCATGGCGGGTACAGTCCGCTGGTGCCATGTGGAATCCACAGTTTAATGTGCGCCATGCATTTGCAGGTGTGGCCATGATATGTGTGTGGGAGCATGTCCACACTAGACAGGGCCACTTCATGCTGTGTGCATAGGCATTGACGGCCAGTGCTCAGCCTCCACATGTCTGTTGGCACATCATCATGTACACATTAGCATGGGAGCATGGGATGTGCATATGCACACACATGCCATATTTCTCAATGTGCATCTCCCACTTGGCACGTGCAACGTTACGTGTCACTTGTGATGTGTGTTTGCATTCACACAGTGTGTTGTCATGGAGTTGTCAATGTGTACACCTGTCAATGTGTGTTGGAGGTGTGATACGTACAGTGCTGTACATTGGGTGAACTAGGGACATCATTGACTGTCTCATATCCCGTTGTGCAACAGGACCCACTTGTTTGGGCCGCTCAGCCTGTGTACATTGTGTTGTTGGTGTGTGCCATACTCACCCAGCCTCGGAAGCTGCGTCAGGCACAGCAGCTAGGTATATTGCCGTGGTGTTGCCGCTTCCCAAAGTATGCAGTCTGAAATCATCATCATGCCTTTCTAGCTATTAGGGCCTAAATCCCCATGTGCATGCTCATAGCAATGGTTTGTGTCAGTGGCCATTGCTATTGGTAAGGGGACCTGTGTAAGAGTATTGTAGCTGTGCTGTCCCTACTTGTCAGCTGTTCTGTGATTCTATTGCTTTGTCAGTAATTTTAGTTTTGTGTATGTGAAAGTGCCATGTGGTGTGTTGCATTGACATGTGTCCACTTCCATCTGTCCTAGGAGGAGACCAAACATACATCGCCCCTACCAATTGCTGGCAGACATGGAGGATGTGGAGGTTATACGGAAATTCCGTCTGGACCGACCCACCCTGCATCACCTATGTGCAATGTTGGAACCCCACCTTCGTCCTCGCAGGGTGTATCCTACAGCATTCACCTCCACGGCTAAGGTGATGGCTGCACTGCATTTTTACGCAACCGGATCTTTCCAACACACGGTGGGCAGTGGAGGTGAGATGTCCCAGCCCATGTTCAGCATGGTGCTATGGGATGTCCTGTCAGCTATGATGCTGTACAGGAACCATTACATCCGATTCCCCAGGGCTCATGATTTGGCGGCAGTGAAGGGTGCTTTCTATGCCCTTGGACGCATCCCCCACGTTGTTGGTGCAATTGATTGCACCCATGTTGGCCTTGTTGCACCACAGGCCATGGAGCACATCTATAGGAACCGGAAACATTTCCACTCCCTGAATGTGCAAGTGGTGTGCCTGGCGGACATGATTATCACACACGTGTGTGCGAAGTTTCCCGGATCCGCCCATGACTCGCACATCATGCGCCACAGCATCCTCCCACGAATGATGGCCAATCTTCAACCGGACCGTGCATGGATTGTTGGTGAGTATGCATACTCGTGTAGCGTGCTGAGTGTGACATGCTGTCTTGTATCCTGTTGGAATTGCAACGATTCTCTGTGTTTCTCACACCCAGGTGACTCTGCATATCCTAACGGGCCTTGGCTGCTGAGCCCACTACGTAATCCTAGGACACCAGCTGATGTCAGATACAATGAGGCACATGGGAGGACCAGACGTGTGGTGGAGCGGACTTTTGGACTCCTGAAGTCCAGATTCAGATGCCTGGACCGCACCGGGGGTGCACTAGCATACTCCCCACAGAAGGTGTGCCAGATAGTTGTGGCATGCGGCATGATCTCGCGATTCGCAGGCAGATCCCCCTGATAGTGGATGACGGTGATCAGCCAGGGCCCCCGCCTGCAGACCAAGCCGTGTCCAGTGACGAGGACAGTGGAGAGGAGGAAGCAGTGAATGAGCGACAGCAGCTCATCGCCCGCTACTTCACTTGACGGTGAGTGACCATGTACGACGGCTGATGTTGCTGTAGTTGTGTAGGTGTATGTGTGCATTGTCACGGCGGCCTATTGTTCACTGAGTGCTGTGTGGCAATGGTCCATGTCCAGGGTAGTATGCCACTGACAGTGGCTGTAGCATTGTGCCCTGTTGCTCTGTGAGATGTGTGTACATTGCTTAAACTTGATGACAAGTACTGTGTGATGAGTGTGTGACACACACATTCAATGGACTCTTGTTCTGTTTTTCACCCCTAGGTCCCTACAGCCTCTCCTGGCCTATCGACATACCACACTCCAGATGCATTTCTGATCATGGTGACGGTTGCACATCCTTGATTAAACACAGAGCAGATAAAACAGAATGTGATCCAGGTGTATTTATTTTAAGCGGTGACATGTGATTGTGGGCAAGGTGATCACAAAAGTGGTGCATGCTGGAACAATGAGTTGACGGACATGTCCGCGTGATGGTCAAGGTGTACCCATGTTGTTCTGGGTCCACAGTCCGACAGACACATGCCATTCACATGGCAGGGTGGGGTAGGATAGGATAGTAGTCCAAGTGATTGCAGTAGATGGCCACCGTGGCTGGCTGACTCACTGGCGTTTGGAGCGTGCAAAGTCATCTCTGGACACCTGTTTCCTCTTCGGACGACCCCTTCCACGTTTGAGAGGGGGGGGTTGTGTTTGTGGGCTGCTGATGGTGGCTGAGGATTGCCCACTCGCTGTGGACGCAGGGGAACTGGATGTTGCACGACCCTGCGCCCCAGCAGGTGGTGGCGGAGGTGGTGTGGTTGGCCTTGATTGGGCCCTCACCGCCACCACTAGCTGGCCCATGAGGTCGACAAGTTTGCCCATACGGGTCACGAATTGGCCCATATGGGCGTCCATGGACCTCAACACCCCAAGGACTTCCCGCGTATCGACAGCTGACCGGGCCCATTGTCCCTGGGCCTCTTCATAGGCCCCAAGGACTCTGGCGATTTGCGGCAGGGCTTGGCTCCCAGGCTCTGATGGCGTTGGCCTGACCCTGCTCCTCCCACCTGAACTGCTTCCACCGACCTGCCCACTCACCACAGTGGTCACCCGGGGCCTCGTTGTCGCTCCCAGGGTCGGTGTCGACGTGCGTACAACCCCTTGCGCAGGGTGAGTGGTCAGGGAGGCCCTGGTGGTGGTGGTGGTGGTGGTGGTGGTTGCGGCGGTGGTGGTGGCCGCAATGACCGTGGCAGCAGGGGCCTGGGACTGGTCACCAGCCCTGGGAGATGGGTTGGTGGGTAGGAGGGGTCCTGGGGAGCGGTTGCGCCCTGCCACACCAGATGTGCCTGGTCGGGAGTCCTCGTCCGAAGAGGTGTCCAGGTCTTCCACATCCGTGAGTCCGGGTGGAGGGCTTGTGGACTGGCTGTGATGGCTGCTGTCTCCCTCTCCAGCATCATGCTGTTCGTCACCTGTGGGGCGGAGACGAAAGGTTATTGTGTTGCACCTTGCAAGGTTTGTGTTCGATGTCTGACATTCACAGTTTGTGCACAGTTGTGCACTGATTTCCCAGATGCGTGTGTATGGCTCTACAATGTGTGTGCGTGATCAAGGCAATGGAATAGTGTGATGGGTGCATATGGCATGGGACGGATTTGGAATGGCAATCGGTGTGTGTTGCAGTACCCCTACATTTTGTGGCTTTGGTGGAAACGGGGTACAGCCCCATGAACGCTTTTGAGATGAAATATGGTTTTGTGGTACATACTGTGACATATGGGTGCAGAAGGGGACATGTGTTTTGGCTACACGACACTGCAGAGACAAAGGTGTGTGTATGTCTGACATACCCAGCATATCTGCTCACTGTTATCATTTGGGGACATTACACTGCAAGCATTGTAGTGAGTGAGTAATGGTTGTGTGCCATGTGCAGCAATGCAGTGCTCTTGGGGTGTTGACTATATTAGGTATGTTGTAAATAACAGTGTGACGTGCGCTTCAGACACTGCAGACACATGTTTGGTCATCGGCAGGGATCTTTGCTGAACTACTGTATATGGGACAACTGTTTAGATGATATACCTTTCATGACACTGGGGCTGAAAGATGAGATGGATGAGATTTTGAATGTGCATTGTGTAGCTGTGTGGTTCATGGGTCCAGTGGTGTATGTGACATTACTGGGGTCCCACTCTGTTACATTGAGACAAGATAGACTTACATGGGTGATGTTGTACAATGTCAACGGAACAAGCAGACACGACTACATGGACAAAACTTCGAAGGTGTTGCTGATGTGTGTGATGACTGGCACAGTGCACGCCATGTGGGTCAGTACTCCAGTGAGACTTGTGCATGCAGATGTGACTCCTTACGTGTTACTGTATTTGAGATGGCTCATGTGGGCTATGACTCTGTAATTCATGTCCGTGTGCACATTAGTCACATGGTTATGACAGGGAGCAGTGCTACCTGTTCCTCTGCTACGTGACATGTCCCAAATGTTAGTCGTAGTACAGTCCTCATGCCTACAGACACCCAGCCCTGTACAGTAGTCTACCTACTTGTTGGTTTGGAGGGAGCAATGCAATGGCTATCACATGGTTATGAGAGGGAGGGGTGCTCCATCTTGCTGGTCTGTGGGAGTGGGGGCCGTGTTGTGAGTTGTGGTGATGGCTTACCACCCACAGACACCCCTCCATGTAGGGAAACATATCTACCTGTCGGGTGAAGGTGTGCACTGCAATGGCTGACACATGGGTGTGGGGAGTGCTCCATCTTGCTGCGCTGTAGGACTAGGGGCCTGGTGGGGGTTGTACTTCTGCAGTCCCCCTCCGATACACGGACTTTGTGGTAAGGCTACTTACCTGTTACTTGTTGGTTAGTGCAGCTATGGCTGACACATGGGTGTGGGTGTGGGGAGTGCTCCTTCCGGCGCATCTGGGGTACAAGGGGACCTGGTGGGAGTTGTGGTGCTGGCTGACTGTACACATGCCCCCATGGTTTTGTTTGTTGGTACCTTTGGGCTGAGTGTGTGGGAGTGTCTGTTGCATGTGTGAGAGATGTCTTGTGTATTGTGTACTGGACATGGGGGTGTTTGGCCCTCGGAGCTATGGCATTCTGGTAGTGCATGACAGTACATAGCGGTGTGCTGGTATACATTTGTTTGTACTTACCAGCCTCCACTCCCCCTGGTATTCCGGTGAGACTCTCCGGATGTAGAATGCCTCGCACCTTCTCCTCCCACGCCTTGAAGGTCTTGAATAGCGCTGGATTTCCGCTGCCAGTCCTGTCAGCCAGCTCACGATTCTTGGCCTCCTTCTTCCTGACCACGCTTTTCAGGTCGTGCCACCTCTTTGTAATTTCACCCCGGTTGCGTGGCACGTTCCCAACTGCATTCACCTGGTCTACGATCCTGCTCCACATTCTGTTTCTGGTGGCTACTGGTGTCTGTTGGACCTGGTTCCCATAGATTTGTGGGTGCACCTTGATGATCTCGTCGACCATGACCGTCAACTCAGTGGCAGTGTACTTAGGCATTCTTTGTGTTGCCATGGTGTGTGGTTTGGTATTTGTGGTGCTGGTGTGGTGGGTGTGTGGTGTGTGTGATGTGCAGGGTGTTCGTGGTGCCGTTGTTTCAGTGGTGATGGTGGTGGTGTTGTTGGTGATGAGTGTGATTTGTGCGTGCGTGTGGTGTGCTGCTTTCCTTTGTGGCTCTCTGGGTTCTCTGATGGCGTCTTCGCTTTGTAGTAGTGCAAGGGATTGTGGTCTGTGAAGGGGCTGCTTTTGTACTTACCTATGTGGGTGTGTCATGATGGGCTGTCGTTTTCAGGTGTGTTGTGTCTGGTGTCCTGGGATTTGTAGTTTTTTAGTTTTGCCAGGGAGGATGTGTCTTTGGGATGTGTTCTGTGTTTGGGTATTTTGGCGTAGTTTGCTGGGTGGACTTGTTGGCCATGTTATGTGTATTTCTTTGTTCCGCCAATGATTTCCGTGCACGGACGTGGCCGCCAGGCCTTCCGCCGTGTCAGTTATTCATCACTGTTGTTAACCGTGGCGGGCGGGGAATATGTGGATTTTCCGCGCTCATGTCTGGGAGATCATAATTTCACGGTCGTTGTCTCGGTCGGCAGTGCGGGCGGATTTGGGTTTTCGGGCGGGATTGCGTCCGTGGCGGACGGATGATCTTCTACTCTGACATGGACGGGCGGAATTTTGTGTGTTTTTACCGCCGCGGGCGGAGGTTGCTTCGCGAATTCATAATTGCTCGGTCGGTATTCCCATGGGGCAGGTGGGCGGTTTTATCAGGCTATAGTGGATGGCGGATTTTTTAACGCCGGTTATCGTAATGGGCCCCTTAGTATTTATTTTAAATGTATGTGATCTATTTTTTTGTATAAGTATTGTTTTTGTTTTTTAATATATGTGTTACATTTTTAGTAGTTATTAGTTTGTTTTTAATTACATTTTGCGTTTTTTTATTCTGTAGCGGGTTGTTGGTTTATAGGGGAATAGGGTGGGAAGTAATTTAATTATAATAAATTAATGATTATTTTTTGTTTATTATTATTTATTTAATTTAGATATAGTGTTAATTGTGGGAAGTAATTTATTATTAATGAATTATTAATTGGTTGTTAATTATTACTCTTTAATTAATACAAATTTAAATATGGCAATTGTGTAATTAATTTTAGATGTGAGTTGTGGGGTTTATAGTGGTAAAGGGTAGGAAGTAATTTATTTTTAATTAATTAATAAGTAGTTGTTAATTGATATTAATTTACTAATTTATAATTAATTATGGAAATTGTGTAGTGATTTTTAGGTGTGGGTTGTGGGGTTTATAGGGGTATGTTTAAATAATTTATTATTAGTTGATCATTAATATTAATTCATCAATTGATAATTAATTAGGGTAATTGTTTATTTTTTTGTGTGTGGGTTTTGCTTTTATAGAGGTAACGTTTAGGGAGTACATTATTTTGTATCTGTTTTAATTTGTTTTTTAATTAATAATATTTCTTTAATTGATAATTAATTATGTTAATTATGGAGATAATTGTTTTTAAATTTAGATGTGTGTTGTGAATTGTGTGGTGTTATAGGGTAGGAAATAAAAAAGATTACATTTATGTAATAATGTTTTTGTTTATAAATAATTTCTAATTAAAAATAGGTATTTGTTTGTAAATTATTTTTTAATTTATTTAAAATAATTAATGCTCCCTGTTTTCCGTTTTTGCTGATTTTTACAGATAAATACAGACAGAAAACCATTTATTTTCTTGTCTGTATTTATTTTTAAATGTGGATAAAAACGGAAATTGGGTGCTTTTTGGGTGATTCTAAATACATTTTGCCATGGCTGCCAGGCCAATAACTATGTGGATTGATAGGTAAGGGGGTTAAAAAAAGGAATTGTAGTAAAGAGGCTTAAACAGGTCAAGGCTGATACTGAAATGTGCATATTTTTATATAAGTGCATTGATTTATCTTCTGCAGGTGTTAATATCACTGAAACCTGACTGCATATTTATTGGTTAAATAAATGTGGAAATATACCAGTTTCAGCTTTGTTTTTCACAAAACCCATAATAAATATGGATCAATACAGATAAAGTTGACAAAAAATAAATATGGATAAATACGGATGGAAATGTCAAAAAAATAAATACCATAGAACTGGGAGCCCTAAATATAAAATTTCTAGGTATTTGTTATATCTATTTAACATTATAATATGTTTCTATCTTTTTTAATTTTTAATATATTTATATATGTTTTATTTTTTTAAATATTTTGGGTTGTTGCTGATATTTTGGGGCTCATTTTGGGGCATATTTTGGGATTTTGTCCGCCCGCCAGAGCCCCGGGAAACGCATCCCGCATTTGTAACACTGCGGCTGGCGGTGCTGAAAGCACCGCCCGCCGCAATGCCACAGAAGCAAGTTGTGCATTTCAGTGCACAACGTGACAGGCACCGCACGGTGCCTGCCACGTTGTACATTGAAATGCAGGGGGGTACCATAGGTACCCCCCATGTGCACCCCCCACCCCCCAGAATACCTGGGGGCCCGCTACTGGCCCCCAATGGCGAGAACCGCATGCCTTTCCGTGGCGGCGTTGCCGCCACGGAAAGGCTAAACCCTGCATGCATCATAATATGGATGGCGGTGTCTACCAGACACCGCCACCATATTAACAGCTTTTCCGCCCGGTAGGCAATCGTGCGGATTGCCTACCGGTGGTAAACCGGCGGACGGTCTTTCCGTCCGCCGGGGTCCCCCCCGCCATAGTAATATGGCGGGGGGAATTGGCATGCGGGCGGGCACAAATGTCGGGCAGATCGCCACCGCCATGCGGGCGGTGGCGATCCGCCCGACATGCTAATGGGCCCCTAAGTTTGTTTTTCATTTTGAACTGACTCCAGTGGGAATATTAATTTTTACCCCTCCGCTATCCAACACTTTCCCTATTGTTGCACTAACTGGAGTGGGAATAGTATTTTTGCCCCTCCGCTATCCAGCACTTTCCCTATTGTTAGACTAACTGGAGTGGGAATAGTATTTTTTACCTCTCCGCTATCCAACACTGTCCCTATTGTTGCACTAACTGGAGTGGGAATAGTATTTTTAACCCCTCCGCTATTGTTGTACTAACTGGAGTGAGAATAGTATTTTTTACCTATCCGCTATCTAACACTTTTCCTATTGTTGCATTAACTGGAGTGGGAATAGTATTTTTTACCCCTCCGCTATCCAACACTTTCCCTATTGTTGCACTAACTGGAGTGGGAATAGTATTTTTTACCCCTCCGCTATCCAACACTTTCCCTATTGTTGCACTAACTGGAGTGGGAATAGTATTTTTTACCCCTCCGCTATCCAACACTTTCCCTAATGTTGCACTAACTGGAGTGGGAATAGTAATTTTTACCCCTCCGCTATCCAACACTTTCCCTACTGTTGCACTCACTGGAGTGGGATTAGTAATTTTTACCCCTCCGCTATCCAACACTTTCCCTGCTGTTGCACTCACTGGAGTGGGAATAGTATTTTTTACCCCTCCACTATCTAACACTTTCCCTACTGTTGCACTCAGTGGAGTGGGAATAGTAATTTTTACCCCTCCACTATCTATCAGTTTCCCTACTGTTGCACTCACTGGAGTGGGAATAATCACTTTTATTCCTCCGCTATCCAACATTTTCCCTACTGTTTCACTAACTAGAGTGGGAATAGTAATTTTTACCCCTCCGCTATCCAACACTTTCCCTACTGTTGCACTCACTGGATTGGAAAATTTAAGCGTAAAAGACTTTTAAATAGTTTAATGTTTTAATGTATAATATAATGTTTTTTAATTAGATTTTATATTATTGGTGTATATATATATATATATATATATTTATTTGTACATTTTTAAATATTTATAAAAAATATAAAATAAATTAAAATCAATAGTTTATTAATTGTTTTAAATTAAATATATATATATTACATTAATACGCTTCAACAGGAACTCGCATTTGCATATTCACTTGACATACTTTCAGTATACTCGTGGAGGTACTCGGGGGGCTTGACGGCTCGTTGGCAATATGTATATATATATCGAGGTTGATTTGCATCGGTTACAAATATATCCGGAGCACTCTAACTTGACGGCTTAGGGGCCCATTACGATACCCGGCGTAAAAAAATCCGCCAGGCATGGAAGCGGCAAAAATCCGCCCGCACACACCGCCTGAACACCGACCACGCCATTACGATTACACAAACCGAAAACCGCCATCGGCGGAAAAATCACACAAAATACCGCCCGCCAACGTCCGAGTCGGAGTCAAACCGCCCGCCACGGACGGAAACACGCATGACAACACAAAACCGCCCGCCCTCACGGCCGTCACACCGCACGTGAAATTACGATCGCACCGACATGAGCGCGGAAAAACCACAAATATACCGCCCGCCAGCGCAAACAACGCCGATGAGAATCGACACGGCAGAAGCCATGGCGCCAACGTACCTGCACAGAAACCATCCGCACACAAAACCAATAGCACACAACATGGCCAACAAGTCCACACAGCAAGGCACGCACAAATACACAAGCACAGTACACATCCCGAAAACACCCCCCGGACAAACAAAAAATACAAAGGCCAGAACCCCAGACACAACACACCTGAAAACAACAGACCATGAGGACACACCCACATAGGTGAGTACAAAAGCAGCACTCCCACAGACCACAACCCCTTGCTACATTGCAAACTAGAGAGGAGAGGAGAGGACACAGTGACACAGCAAGGACAGCAGCACACCACAGAAACGCACACATCACAACCACCACCACCACCACCACCACCACCAAACACCACCACCACCACCACCACCACCAAACACCGGCACCACAAACCCCCTGCACATTACACAACACACACCGCACCAGCACCACAAACACCATGGCACCACAAAGAATGCCCAAGTTCACGCCCATGGAGCTGACGGTCATGGTCGACGAGATCATCAAGGTGTACCCACAAATCTATGGGAACATGGTCCAGCACACACCACTAGCCACCAGAAACAGAATGTGGAACCGGATCGTAGACCAGGTCAATGCAGTCGGGACCCTGCCCAGGAACAGAGGTGAAATAAACAAACGTTGGAATGACGTAAAGAGCCTGGTCAAGAAGAAGGAGGGCAAAAACAGAGAGCTGGCTGCCGTCACTGGCGGAGGGAATCCCGCGCTCTTTAAGACCTTCAAAGCGTGGGAGGAGAAGGTGCGAGTCGTAATACATCCGGAGATCCTCGCCGGATTAGCAGGAGGAGTGGAGGCTGGTAAGTACAAACTAATGTATACCAGCACACCGCTATGTACTCACATGCGCAACCACCATGCCACAGCTCCCAGGGACAAACACCCCCATGTCCAGCACACAATACACAACACATCACACACACATGCAACAGACACCACCACACACAGCCCAAACCGAACAACTGTAACATACGTGGGGACATGTGTACACTCAGCCAGCCACGTAACCACCAACAGGTCCCCAAATATGCCAGAAGCGCCACAACGAGCACCCACCACACCCATGTGTCCGCCACAGCTGCACTAACCGACAAGTAACAGGTAAGTGGCAGGAACACAAAGTGCAGTGGGTGGGAGGGTGGACAGCCCAAGTACAACACCCACCAGGCCCCAGTCCCACAGCACAGCAAGGAGGAGCATCCCCCACACCCCACAGCCACGTGTCAGCCACCGCAGTGCACAACGACAGCCGAAAGGCAGACATCACGGTCCACAGCAATCGGTGTCAGTGGGTGTCCAGCCACCCCCACGACCCACAACACCCCCCCCCCCCCCCGCCCTGCAACATGGAGCACCCCCCGCCTAGAGCCATGTGGCATCCAGTACAGTGCACGCACGAACAACTTGCAGGTGGGAAACTGGACAGGGCTGGATTACTGGAGGCATGAGGACCATAACACGACCAACACATGGGACATGTCACGTAGCAGACGAACACGCAGCACCGCCCACCGTCACGAACAAGTGAACAATGTGCACACGGACATGAACAACAGACTCACACCCCACATGACCCATCACATACATAGCAACACCCAAGGAGCCACGTCTGCATGCACAAGCCACACTTAATATAGTACCACACGGCAGCCACTGTGCAACTCATCACACACAACCGAAACACCATTGAAGTCCTGTCCATGTAGCCCCTACTGCCTGTCAACCACACACCCCACAACTACGCCTATGTAAGACAAACAACACTAGACGCAACAGAGCGGAACAACATATATGCACACGAACACCACTGAACCCATCAAACACACAGACACACCATGCACATACAACATACCATCCATCCGTCAGCCCCAGTCTCATGAAAGGCATGTCATCCACACAGCTGCCACACATACAGCAGTCACGCTAAGATACATGCCCATGACCAACCATGTGCCAGAAGTCAATGAAGCGCACGACACACTGTGAGCAACAACACACAACATGGGCCACACCCCCCCCGAGCACTGCAGTGATGCACATGGCACAGGGCAGCACGCACACCAAGGAGATGGGACAACTGCAATACGTTGGCTGGCACACAACCATCACTCACTCATAACGATGCGTCCAATGCCATGTCCAGTAATCACAACAGACAGCAAATATGCAGGCCATGTCAAGCATGCACACACCTCAAACCATGCACTGTCATGCTGCCACAACACATGTCACGTTCGGCACCCATGGCTCACAGCATATACCCCAAAAGCATATCCCCTCCCAAATGCGAATCTGGGGCATGGCCCCCATGTTGCCATATGCGTTCCTAAGCGTTCCATTTGAACCCCAAAAGCATATCCCCTCCCAAATGCGAATCTGGGGCATGGCCCCCATGTTGCCATATGCGTTCCTAAGCGTTCCATTTGAACCCCAAAAGCATATCCCCTCCCAAATGCGAATCTGGGGCATGGCCCCCATGTTGCCATATGCGTTCCTAAGCGTTCCATTTGAACCCCAAAAGCATATCCCCTCCCAAATGCGAATCTGGGGCATGGCCCCCATGTTGCCATATGCGTTCCCAAGCGTTCCATTTGAACCCCAAAAGCATATTCCCTCCCAAATGCGAATCTGGGGCATGGCCCCCATGTTGCCATATGCGTTCCTAAGCGTTCCATTTGAACCCCAAAAGCATATCCCCTCCCAAATGCGAATCTGGGGCATGGCCCCCATGTTGCCATATGCGTTCCTAAGCGTTCCATTTGAACCCCAAAAGCATATCCCCTCCCAAATGCGAATCTGGGGCATGGCCCCCATGTTGCCATATGCGTTCCCAAGCGTTCCATTTGAACCCCAAAAGCATATTCCCTCCCAAATGCGAATCTGGGGCATGGCCCCCATGTTGCCATATGCGTTCCTAAGCGTCCCATCTGAACACCAAAAGCAAAGTACAAACCAGACCCAGGATGGGCCACGAGCCCGCATACACCAGAGTCACAATAAGTAGGGGCACAGCAACACACCCATCGGCATGGCCAATCCGTCCCATGCCACATGTGCACAGCACACAGTCCCATTGCCAAGCACACACAACTACAAATGCTACAGCCACACACACGCCTCCGGGAAACCCATGTACGAGATTGCACGAACTGTTAATGTCAGACGACAACTACATACTTCGCCAGGTGCAACACAATAACAAATCTCATTCTCTCCACAGGTGACGAACTGCTGGATGCTGGGGATGGAGCCAGCAGCCAGCACAGCCAGCCTACAAGCCCCCAACGAGGACACACGGATCTGGAGGATCTGTCCTCCTCTTCGGACACGGACCACCAAGCAGGCCCATCTGGTGTGGCAGGGCCCAGCCGCTCCCCAGGACCCCTCCTACCCACCAACCCATCATCCAGGGCTGCTGAACATTCCCAGCCCCCTGCTGCCACTGTCGTTGCGGCCACACCCACGGTCATTGTGGCCACTACCACTGCCGCAACCGCCACCATCGCCGCACCGACCACCACCGCCGCCACCACCACCACGTCTTCGCTGGCACCAGCCCCAGCGCAGGTGGTGGCCCGGCCGACTGGATCCACCCTGGGAGCCACAGCGAGGACCGTGGTGAGCAATGTGGCTAGTGGGCAGGCCGGTGGCAGCAGGACTGGTAGGAGGAGCAGGGTCAGGGAAACGCCAGCCTCCCCTGGGAGCCATGCCCTGCCTCAAATGGCCAGAGTCCTTGGGGCCTATGAGGAGGCCCAAGGACAATGGGTCCGGTCTGCTTCAGACACGCGTGAGGTGCTGGGGGTGCTGAGGTCCATGGACGCCCGTATGGGCCAACTCGTGGACCTCATGGGCCAGCTGGTGGTGGCGGTGAGGTCACTGCCAGGGACAGCAGCTCCCCCTCCGCCACAACCTGCCGGGGCGCAGGGTGGAGCATCAGTGTCCAGTTCCCCTGCGTCCACAGCCAGTGAGCACACCTCAACCACCAGCATGTCGCAAGCAGGCACCCCCCCTCGCAAACGTGGAAGGGGCCGTCCGAAGTGGAAACAGATCTCCCGGGAGGACTTCGCACGCTCCAAACGCAAGTGAGGCAGCCAGCCAGCCTTCCGCCAGCCTTCCTTGACCAGCCACTGCATTGACTTGGACTACGATCCCACTCCACACAGCCATCTGGATGGCATGTGTGTGTTGGACTATGGACATAGAACCAGTGGGTACACCCTGATCATCACGCAGCCATGACCGACAGCTCATTGTCACTGCACGCACCACTTTTGTCATCACCTTACACACAATCACATGTCACAGTTTGTAATAAATGCACCTTTTTCACTAACTGCTGTTTGTGCCCTGTGTTTTATTTGTACGGAATACAACGGCCACCTTGGGCGGAAAGGCACCTGATGCGTGGCATGGCAATTGAATCCGGAGGGCCTGTAGGGACCTAGGGGTGGGAGACAGAACAGGAGCACATTCAATGAGTGTGTCACACACCCATCACACAGTACATGTCAACAACTACAAGCAATGTACACACATCGCACAGAGCAATAGGGCACAATGCCACAGCCACCAACAGTGGCATACTACCCTGGCCATGGAGCGTTGACACACAGCACGCAGTGAACAAACGGCCACCCTGACACAGCACACACACACCTGCACAGATACAGCCACATCAGCCGTCGTACATGGACACTCACCGTCAAGTGAAGTAGCGGGCGATGAGCTGCTGCCGCACATTACCAGCTTCCTCCTCTGCGCTGTCCTCCTCACTCGAGCTGTCCTGGTCTGCGGGCTGGGGCCCTGGTTGATCTCCGTCATCCACGATGAGGGGGATCTGCTTCCGAATGGCCAGATTGTGCAGCATGCAGCACGCCACCACTATCTGGCACACCTTCTGTGGGGAGTACGCCAGCGCACCCCCGGTGCGGTCCAGGCACCTGAACCTGGACTTGAGGAGGCCAAAGGTACGCTCGACCACACGTCTGGTCCTCCCATGTGCCTCATTGTAGCGATCGTCTGCTGGGGTGCGAGGATTCCTCAATGGACTGAGCAGCCATGCCCCATTCGGGTACGCAGAGTCACCTGGGTGTGAGGGACACAGAGAACCGTTGCAATTCCAACTGGACAGGGGACAGCATCGCACAACCGGCACGCTACACCACTCCACATACTCACCGACAATACAGGCACGATCCTGTTGCATATTGGACATCAGTCGTGGCAAGATGCTGTTGCGCATTATGTGTGCGTCATGGGCCGAGCCTGGGAACTTTGCACACACGTGGGTGATCACCATGTCCGCAAGGCACACCACTTGCACATTCAGGGAGTGCGTGTGCTTCCTGTTGCGGTACAGGTGCTCAGTGGCCTGTGGTGGAACAAGGCCGACATGTGTGCAGTCAATGGCTCCAACGACGTGTGGGATTCTGCCAAGGGCATAGAATGCACCCTTCACTGCCGCCAATTCACGAGCCCTGGGGAAGCGGATGTACCTGTTTCGGTACAGCATCATGGCTGCCAGTACATCCCTCAGCACCTTGCTGAACATGGGCTGGGACATCCCTCCTCCAATGCCCACTGTGTGCTGGAATGACCCAGTGGCGAAGAAATGCATGGCGGCCATCACCTTAGCCGTGGGGGTGACAGCAGTCGGATACACCCTGCGGGGACGGAGATGGGGTTCTAACATGGCACACAGTCGATGCAGGGTTGGCCTGTCCAGCCGAAACTTCCTAATAACCTCTGTATCGTCCATGTCCGCCAGCAATTGGTATGGGCGGTCAATGTTCGGTCTCCGCCTAGGGACAATGGCAGAGGACACATGTCAAAGCAACACGACACATAGCAATTTCGCATACACATCACTGACATGACTGAGCAAGCACATGAGCCACAGCCCAGCTGTCAAGCTGGGACGGCACGGCCACAATACACTTACACAGGTCTCCCAACAATGGCAATGGCTAGTGATACAAACCACTGCCATGTGCATGCACATGGGGATCTAGGCCCCAATGACTTGCGGGGCGTGCTGATGGGGACTGACTGCATATCCGTCAAGCGGCAACGCCACGGCAACATGAATGTCTGCTGAGCATGGAACTGCTTCCGCGGCTGGATGAGTATGGCACACGACGACGACGATGTGGGCACAGGCTGAGCGGCCAAAACAAGTGGGACCTGTGGCACGAGGGGATATGAGACAGTAGTAGGTGTCAGCACTGCACCCTATGTACAGCACTGTACGGATCACACCTCCCGAAACATTGACAGGTGTCCACATTGACAGCCCCATGCCAAGACGGCTGTGTGCTTGCAGTCACACGTCACAGGTGAGAGGTTACATTGCACGTGCCAGGTGGCAGACGTACATAGTGGGAGCTGGCATGTGTGTGCATGTGTCTCCTGTTCAGGATCCACCAGATGGGCGCTGACTCTGTACTGACCATTGGACACAGCATGTTCCGTGGAAGGCTTGTGTGTGTGGGATGGTGGCACTGGATGTGCCTCCGTTGGGTGGGGGGCCATGCACAGGGCGGGTACGTCGATGATTGCGCATTGTTGGTCACGGTGGGTGCACCAACTAAGATGTGTTGCCCTGTGTTCAATTCCTATGTCCGCATGATGATGGACTGTAGATGTGGGCAGACTACACATTGGTCGATGTGCTGTCTATATGCATGTGCCTTCACACCAGGCACAGCTGCCCCTGCGCATGTGACCCCTGCTGGACTCGCTGCTGGGTCTGTGGAGCTGATGCACCTTCTGCGCGTGGGGCGGACAGCTCTCCTCACTTCCCTCATTGCGCATGTCATGACTTTGCCGCAGGTGACATGGATCATGGAGGGCCCACATGTACGCGTGGGTAGGCTACACATGATTGTACACTGGTCGCCACCCCCAGTCAGTGTTTCGAATGGGAAGGTTGTCGTGCTGGTGGTATGTTCGATGTGGCGGATGGGCGGGCCTAGGTGCGGGCTTACATTCCGGACATGGGGGGTAGTTGGATTGGCGACTAGTTGCAGTACACACGGGACACGTCTCTTTCTTTCCACATCTGGGTCATCCCTTGTACTAACTGACAGTGATACAGTCATCTTCGCCCCAGCCCTCATGTCCTCCCCTCGCTCCCCCAATATGCATGCTCACCTGCGAGGCTAGCGCTTGCACAGGCAGCCCCAAGCTCGCACCAGAGAGGGCAAGGAGTGTATGTGTGGGTCCAGTTGCACGAGTGGGCTGTCTCAGGGTATGATGTGTTGCGGGACGCCGTCCACCTGCGTGGTGCCCCAAATGGAGACCCGGCCTGCATGGACTATGCATCACAGTCTTCGCCTTCCGGATCCGCCACCTGCGACACCCAGTGGCTGTGGCTGCCCTTGCGGCCATGCCGCGTCCGTCTGTGACTGATGGCCCACACATTCACTCTTTGGCCTCTCTGGGGAGGGCTCGGGGGTGGTGGCGCACGCGCTTGCACTTAGTCGCAATGGCATGTGGCGTGGTTGGTATGATGGGCAATGGATGGGATGGTGCGAGCCACCTCCCGTGACGTCAGTGCTGCTCGTGCTGTGGTGCGTCCCCCTACACTTCCATTTGACTTGTGCCATGCTAGACGTTGAGGTTCTATTGCCTGCGTGATATGACCAGGAGGAGCGCGAGGAGACCTCTCACACACCATGCTCCACTGCCATCCCGTGCCCTGTATCGCCTGTGCGGATTGACTATGTTGGGGTTACACCTGGTCGACTGGGGCTGTGTGTGCCTTGTCAAGGGGCATGGCGGGTGCACAACAGGATCCAGCTTGTCCACAGAGGGTGGGCTGAGGTGCGCCTGGTACCGCTTTGTACGTGTGCCCGGCTGCTGTGCACACACGTGTTCACTCCCCCCGACAGGTGTCCTCTCACAATGCCCAGGGAAGCGGTGGTGTACTGTTCATGACCCCTCCCAACACGGCGTGCTCCAACTTGGCATGTGCGCATCTACCCGTCGCACCCACCCACCTGAGCACTGCGTCCATACGACTTCACACGACACATGTGTGTCTTCCACAGTAGTGCTACTCATTTGCGTTGACATCCAATACCAGTGGACTACATGGTCATGTCACGACTGCCGTGTACTTCACATACTCTCATCCTCTCTCATTCGTACTTGTGAAATGAGTCAGCGGAGACAGTTTTGGTTTCAAACATTATATTGAGTCTTCTGTCCTCTGTGATGCAGTATAGTGGACACTACTGGCAGCGGAATACATGTTGAGGATATACTGAGCATGATTGCAAATGGGATAGGGTGTGGGGTTACATGTGATTGGCTGTTGCATGTGGGATGTGGGCTTCAGAGTGACATCTGCTTGGCCAAGGCTGTGCTAATGTACATTTACGTATAGCTGCGGAGCTGCGGACTTTGACACAGACGGTATACATGTAGCCTACCAGACCGCTTGGCATCATGGGCACAGTCCATCTCAGTTCCATGTGACAGGTTTGCTGCGGTTGTTCCTCATGCACGCGTGCATGTGAGATGACATCAGGGCATGTGCTTGCGTGCATGCAGCGGCGTGCCACTTGTTGTTGCACTGTGGTGGTTACTGGACATGTCACAGTCACTGGGGTCATGTTGTTGTTGTATGCACTTGTCGTCCATGCAAAGGTCCTGGTATGGGATTCCCGGGGCAGGGGTGGGAGGGGTGTAGCACCCACAGACTCCAGGTGACCTATTCATGTCCACTGAGCGGTGTGTGTGTCCATGGGCGCTGGATCCATGTCGTGTCCTGGTTGTTCGTGCAGTTCCGTCCATGTGGGTGCGATACACAGAGCCCATGCCACTGCCTCCCACGATGCATGCGGTGTTCCTGGATGTGATGGGGAACAGTGTGCATGTCCCGGTCATATCCGATGTCATGGCGATGTCGTTGATGGTGTGGTTACAGTTGCCGGTCGTTTGGTATGGCTGTTGTGGTGGTGACTGGCCAGTCCGTGCGGAAGCTAAGCATGGGTGCGGGGTTGGACATCATAGGTCACTCGGGGAACCTGCGTTGTGGTCCGACGAATTGACAGGTTGTCAGGTATGCGATGCCGTCCAGCAGGGCTTCCATGTCATTGGTGGTGTACATGTTTGCCAGCCAATGTAGCGGATGGTGGCTGTCAAGGTGTTGTTCGTAAGTTGTCCCTTGGAGGACCATGATGGGGCATGCTGGGTGACATTCGATGTAGCTGTTCTCGATGATCCGTCGTGTGGAGGCACAGTGGTCCCATTTCAGTGCGGGTGCGATGTTGGCCACATACGCCATGCCCCCATAGGCAGAGCAGGCCCTGTCGTGTGCGTCCAGAGGGAGGAGTAGTGGTAGCAGGTCCGCCTTCAGACATGCCGGGTTGGAGAGGCATATCTCGACGGGATGCTGGTATGGACACCTCCGACAGTAGAAGACGGGCATGACGCAGCTGAACAATGTGATGCGGTAAGTCAGTCGGTAACTTACGTTCAGCAGGGACAGGAGATCGCATCCCAATGTATGGAACAGGTTGGTTTTGTACAGCTTGAGCTGTTCGGCGTAGTTGGGTAGGTGTGTTGCGGTTGCCATTTCCCAGCGGTGCGTTGTGGTGGCGTGCTCCGGCTGTGTGTGCAGTCTGCAATGTGCACGCTCCGAGGTTGCTGTGAGCTCTGTGTAGTCGTAGGGAGACAGGACTTTTGTTCTGTTTGCTTGTTTGGAGGACATGGGCCCTCTTCCCACATGCTTCTCAGACAGTTCAAGGTCAGTGATGTGTGACTCCTTCCAATTAACTTGCATGTGGCCGACATGGGGGAGTGTTTTCTTCTTTCTTCCCCGTCCGTTGTGTGCTTCTGTGATATGCGCTATCTGCCCTGTGGTCGGTCTCCTCGGCATGCCTGTGTTGGTCTATTCTTGGACAATGGCTGTATTCACCGGCTTCTGTCGTAGGGCTGTGGTTTCGGAGTTGGAATGGAAGGTCATTCAGTGCCTTTCCGCTCTGCGTTGGGCCTTGTGTGTGAAGGTTATTCTTGGGCCACCTGTTGTCGGTCCCCGGGCTCTTTGGTGTTCCGTTTTATATGTCTTGTTCATATGTGCAGGGTGGTATGGGTGTTTCAGTGTGGTACTGGCGTTCCTCTTCCCAAAGGGGCCCTGCTTCTCCTAGTTGGTGTTGACGCCGCTGTGTGCTTCGCCATGTTTGTTACACTGGGGTGTGTCCTGCTGTTGCGTGTCTTCACTGACATGTGTGCGTCGGTTGTGTGGCGTTGGGTGTTGTCCGTGAATTGGGCGTTGGGGACATGTCTGTGGCAGGCCTGTCACGTGTCATGTGCGTTCGGGGTGGGGCTGATGTGTGTGCTGCTTGGTTGTGTCCCTGTGTCTGTGTGCGACGCATGCATGGCGCTGCGGTTGGCCTCTGCGTTGTGCGCATGTGTGGCGGCGTCATCGGCGCTTTGGGGCCGTGACGGGGTGGTTGGTTCCTAGTCCCAGGTGGTGTGTACACATGTGTTCCGCGATGTTACGATTTGGCCTGTGTGTCATATGTGGATGCAATGGTGGATGTGTTGTGTACACGCGCTGGTGGGGGGTTGTCCGCTTTTTCCGCCCTTGCACTGTGTGCGCTGTTTGCGTGCACTTGTTGTGTGTGTGCCTACCTGCGTCTCCGCGGTACGTTGCGTCCTTGGTGGTGCATCAGCAGGAGCATGGGGAGGGTCTGCAGTGCTGGATTCATGCTCGGGGAGCCGCTTCTTCGTTGTCCGTGCTCGGCATCCGTGTTACCGCTTCGGTTTGTCGTACGGTGTCTCTTAGCCGTGGGAGCCGTTTGTTTGCGGCATCGTAATTTATGCGCCGGGCGGGACGTGTTTCGTCGGACGGTGTGTGTCAGTTGGGCTGCGCCGCTACGTGTACGGGCGCACTTTGATGGCGGACGGTGTTGCTGGCTTGCCGGCGGTGTTTGGCCTACTTTTCGCATCGTAATTGGACGGGCGTGTGGACTGCTGCGTGCCGGCGGTAACTGGTGCTTTTTGCATCCGCCAGCACGGCGGTGGTGCTTCCGCCCGCCATCGTAATGTGCCCCTTAACATTGTATAATTATGGTTCAGTAATATTTTTGCACTGTGCACATGCTATGTTCTGTAACGTATACTGATTCAAAGTTATGAGACCCCCTGGCATTGTAAGGGTCAGTCTAAACTTATGCTTTTGCTATTATTTTTACTCTTCTAAAATGACATCCATGTTTACCTTCGACATTCACAGCATTCTATGTGAAGTCCTTCCTTTGTGTTGCTTTGCGTCTATGTAATGCATCCTGTTATTCCATTCTTTGTGTGATCATGACAGCTAGTCTGTCGAAACGCGTTACCTAGAATAAACTGTTTCTGGCATACTCCTGAGCGTGCGTGATAATTGGATTGCTGTGTGGTATTTACCTGCCGGCTAGTTCCGCCGGCTTCACGCGCCACCTGCCAAAGGGCCTGGATTTCGGAAGGAGCAACTCTGTGTGATACTACATTTTATATACATATGTTTACATTATTTAAATGACATTTATTTGTTATATTTGTTAAAATGTATATTAAATCTAATTTATTTTTTAAGTTAATTTTATTATTTAATATATTTAATATTATTTTTCATATATATTAAAATCGATATTTTGTACAACTATATTTTTTACATCGATATTTTTTTCCAATATTTTTGTATTTACCATTATAAATATAAGATGTTGATATTTTTGACATAGATATTTATAACTCAATATTTTTGTATGGGGATATTTTGGGGGTCGTGAGCCTTTCCTTCTATTAATCATTGCAGCACACGTATTTTACACAAGAGCCCAATTTCTTCAATAAATATTTGAAATGTCAATTTGTGTACTTCTTGTGTTTCCCTTTGGAGTTTACAACGAAAGGGTAGATCTGTTTCCATGATTTCCTTGAGGAATCAGGGTTGTCATGTTCTGAGGTTACAGATACCATCTGGTACCCTGCCCGGTTTAGGGGTCCACATGGCGCACTGTGAGCTAGCCAGGAACTAGGTCAACACATTCTGATGGTATGAGCGCTCAATCCCACATAGTTTTGACGCTTATGTTTCACAAACGCATAGTCTTACTGAATTAGTAAGAACCGTACGACATGGCACCACCAACGTTCTAGGTCAGGTACTTATTTAATGGGTCTCCTGAGTAGTTGTCTTAAATGTGCCTAAAGACCCTACTCACCATTTAATTGGAGACGTCCGTGGTGTTCAGGAAAATATCCTCTGCAGCTAAATAGGGAACCTCTATTTCAGACTGTAGGTTGTTCAAGCTTGAACCTTTCAAATGATCAGCCCACTACAGTTTACCTTCTCCGAATTCCACATATTCAAATGGATAATCCAGTACCAGTCGTTATACCACTTAACTGCAGAATGTAGTAACACAGATGTTGCAACAACATGGGCTCCCTCAAGCAGGAGGGAATGTTACCTTCATGGCAGAGGCCCACGAAGTGTATAAAACAGAGGTATTATATTCATGTGTAACTTTTCCAGCAGCAGATGCCACCACAGGCAATTTTCACACATACACTGTAGCAGCAGTGCCCAACAACTACAGACCATATGAAGATTTAAAAATTGCACTAACATGTCAGGAACACGCTAATTGGTTCTAAGGTACACTACCACATCCATTAGCTAACGTCAGACTGGGTCCTCTCAGCAATGATGGCGCATAATGGCCAGTCTTAGCCGG